>JAAGNO010012621.1:0-36543 GCA_033439905.1 Ceryle rudis | reverse complement strand
GTTCCGGGCTGGGTGATTCAGACGCGGGTTGGAGTGGGGAGTAAGGGGGGGGAGGGGGGTGTTGTGATTGATAAAAAACTTGTCTTTAAAAGAACGCCATTGATGCAAAGCCTTATTCCCGAGGGCGCGCGGAGACGGGATTGATTTTTAGCGGTGCGTGGCCGGCTCCGGGGGAGCTGCGGCCGGGGCGCCGCGGCATCGCCGGGCGCGGGGGGAGGCGGCGCGCCTGGCCCCGGCTGTGCCAGAGCTTGCAGGGCAGCGCTCCGGGCCGGGCATCGCCCCCGCTCAGAGGGCCCGGAGTGCCCACCCTCCTGTCGGCCTTCAGGTGGAGGAAGCGTGTCTCGTTTAGCACTGAGGGAACTTGCTGCCTCAAACGTGTAAGGCTGGGTCGAGAGTCACACTGCCGCAGATTGCCCTGTTTATGCTATACAGTTCTTAAATAGCTCAGAAGAGTTGTTCACCGCAACGGCGGAAAATAATAAAATGTAATTTTCTGCCACTGTCTTTCAGGTAACCTGGGTTTCTTTTGCTATCCCAGACATTCAAGCGATTCATTTGGTTATTTCAGCCTGTTGTGAAAGATGCTATATCAGCATGTATCTTAAGTAACTTTAATGACGGATGAAATGCTTGATGTTTGGAAGGGTCACTGGTGTGGTGGCTATTAAAGGGTTCCATTATTCAAGTCACTTCTAGGACACCTTCACTTGCACGGCACCAGCCACGGCCGAGCATGTTCCGCTGGATTAAAGTACTCCCATCTCTCTGGAGGTACCTTAAGGGAAACAAAACAGTTTGTGGAGGGCCTGACTCCTGGAGGTGACCCAAGGAGGTGCGGGGCGTACATGGAAGTGCTGCATGGGTTGTTGTAAAGTTATGTATTCCTTATATTAAAACTTCTTGCAGTGCGAGCATGTGTTTTGGTCTCACATGACCTCAGACATGCTTCCTTGTTGTAAAGAGCAACTAGTAAGATAATCTTACTGGACTCGCATAGTCTAAAGCCATATTTTTAACCATGTTATTCCTATATTTAATTGAACAACTGCTGACTGAATTAGTGTTCCTTTTTAGATCTGCATACAGCCTTAAGTAAGGGAAGCTGCATTTAACTGGTCTCTTACATCGTTGTTAGGCCTGAAATCAGTAATAAAATGAGAAGAATAGGAAACAGCCCTATTTCCAGAAAGTCAATACCAGAAGGGTGAGACTTTTCCCAAAAAGACTGGCTTCCTGATTGTAATCTCACTGACATAAACACAAATGACTCGAATTTATGACAACTAAGTGCATATCTTATTACTGTCATAGTCCTGTTTTTCAGTAGTAATTGGCTCAAAACACAGCTTGTAAAATATTGCTTAAGTAGTTTACAAAATAAGGATCTAGTGCTCAGGCAAATGAAGCGTTTGGTTAATAGGCAATTCTTTTCCCCTGTTTTTATAATGAGCACTGGAAAATATGAAAGCAACCCTAGCACTACTGTACATATGCAGAGCTTATTTGTGGATGCTGTCTCAAACTGCTTGTGCTGGCTTGTTACTATTAATGGGAGCGTGTGGTGTTAGATCTGTGTAACCTTAACTAAGGTGGTTTGTGGTATCCTATTCTGCCTGAATGTGCTGAGTACAAAACCAAGTGACCTTTGGCCTCAAAAGCTAGTAGGGTAAACTGGCCAGTTTGGAGCTAACAGCAGGAAAAGGTATTTCTTTTGTACTAGGGAAAACTTTCCAGTGTGAAATTTTGTATCCAGATATGTAAAAAGTTTAGGTCAGCTTTTTTTTTTTTTTTTTTTTTATTCTGAGGAGCTGAAATCTCAAATTTGAATTCAGTTTCTCATATACCCAGGACCAGATCTTGCTGGCCTAATTCAGAGGAGCCTCAGTTTACATAGGATGTTTTAATGGGGCTACCTTCACAAATATATATGGTCTTGGCAAAGCTCCCCTTTTAGTCAGACCTGTGGTGCTAATAAAATCTTAACCATTATCCTCAGCCCACTTCAGCATGTTTGGGGCTGCCCACAGAAGCCCTATTCCAGCATTCAGCACAGGGGAGTCTGTGAAGATGCCAGTCGAGCAATTTCATTCAGATAAAAGCTGCTTCATCAATGAGCATGCTGACAAGCCTGTCTTCCCAGAGCTGTACGGTAACAGAAAGCTTACTTTAAAGCTTAAATATGTATAGTAAAGAGCTGAAAAGATATGAGTTGATGGTGCCTTCTCCGTGTTGAGGAAACAGCATGCTGCATCTGGTGCACACCTGCTACTTGCACAGACTTCTGTACAGCTTGGATTCTTTGCTGCTCGAAGTCGGGATTTCTGTGCCAGCATACATCAGTGCTTTTATTTCTAATTCTGTCATCCCCAAATAGTTTTACTGTAAAATACTGGTCTGATACTATCATTTTATCAGAACTTGGCACTGCATGATCACTGTGGTATGTAAGCAGTTTGCAATCTTCAGCGTGTTCATACTCCCAGCTCTGGACAGAGTACATAAGTACGATCTACATATCTCATTTTGGGAGGAAGAGGAGTGAGGGGGTTAGTGGAGGTTCAAACAGTGACCTATTCCAAATCCCTGCAAGAAGCCCATAGCAGAGCAAGGATTAAAGACCTTTTGATTTCTAGCTGGTGCACAGCAGGCTTATTGCCCTGCACCACTGATTTACCAGTCTGTAGGGCTCTTAACTTGCATGGGTATGTATTTAGCAACTTACGAGAAACTTCTCTTTGGCAGAAGAGTTGCAAGATTTAGAGTTCATGGCATCCAGTACTCATGTCTAGTTTGCTTCTTCACAACACACAGGATCACGTGTAGTAACTATATTGATGATGTAATGCCTCATATCTTTGTGAGTTTAAAGTAGGTTGAGAATACATCTATTAAAATCCCTTTTTTTTTTTAGGTTATAAATAGCAGGGAAAAATGCCACTAGCAGTTCACAAACATCACTTTATATGCAGACAGACCTTCCCCCCTTTGGGTGTGTGTGAGTTCAGGCAGGCTTTTCTGTGGCTGAAAATACTGAGTCCCTGGTTCAGCAGAAAATAGCCAGTACAGCTGCTGGGCAGCGGAGGTTTTTGAAGGCCATTTGGGTTTGCAGCTGTGGAGGAAGGCTTCTGCGCCAGGGAGGTGGGTAGGAATTTGGTGCCAGCGGTGTCCGAGAGGACATTCCTCCAGCAATTCCTCCCAGAGGTGGAGCCGGCAGCAACTTTTAGCCTTGCTGCTGCACATAGACGCACGCTGAGACTGAAGCAGGTCCTGGTTTCCCCAAGAAGATGAAAACTGTGGAACCTACCTACATCACCTGGAACTGGGAGCATCAATGCACTGAAGTTCAAATGTGAGGTGCTTGTGATACTGATGCTTGGATGCCTTTGGCTTTGCAGTATCTTCTTTTGCTGTGGAAGACTGTCTGTCAGTACCAGCCTTCACTGAGCAGGGGTACGTGGCAAAATCATCCTGGGAAGAGAACTGTGGCTTCATCAGGGGTCTGTTAACTTCACCATGTTGTAGTGCTTTTGAACTAGTGATAAGTGATTATTATCATTTTGATCTTCCATAATACCAAAAATAATACTGCCAACTCTCATAGTGTTATATCTATTGGAACAATGCCTGTAAGCACTAACAAAGAGGTGTGCTGCATGTCTCCTTGCCACATCCCAAATGATTGGGGTAAGTGGGAGGACACACAGGAGTTAACCTCTTGGAGATTTCACTCCATATTGAAGACTGCTTAAAATGGCAGTTGGGGTCAGTCCTCCTCTCAATCCTTTTTGCTGTGGGGTTTCCATTCAGGGTGTCCCTTTCCTCCGGTATATGCAGACCAACATACTCTCCCCTCTCTGCTCCCGTGTCTGCTGTAAGGATTGCCAGAACCTGGAGGGAGGATGGGGTGGGTGTGTATGTGCGTGCAGGAGCAGAGCTTATGGTGCTCCTGCTGCCTTGGAAAGAGAGATGCTGAGGCATAGCATGGTTGTCTGGTGCAGGTATGGCACCCAGCCAGCATCTGGGCAGTGCAGAGTAGTGTACAGAAGGAGCAGAATGAAATCTTACTGTGATGCAGTGCCTAATAATAACATTTATATCCCTCAGCATCACTAACTGTTGTGATACTAGTGTGGCCTGGTTGAACAAAGCTGAGGCAAACTGTGTTTCTTGGCTTTCCACTTTTATTTTTCTGCCTTAAAGACCCCAATATGTGTAAGACAAACTATAGGTCTGATACAGTAAAGCTCTTGGTGACTTCTCAACTGTCACCATAAATGTAGCCACAAAACATCCTAAGCCCAAGTGCAGAACAAGCCACTCCTTGGTTCCTCTCAGCTCAGGTGCTGGTGGCTGCTCTGGTTGCAGCCACAGCCTTCTTAATTCAAATACACTGATTTTATGGTCATAGCGGAGGCACTGAGGTTAAAAGCCATTTTATATTAAAGTTGGTCGGCACGATCAGTGCTTGCGTTGAAGCCAGGTGTAAAAACAAGTAGTTGTAACTGTGAATGTGCCTGTGGGAAAGAGAGGGATTGAGGTGTATCTCTCAGTTATTAAAACTGATAGTTGCCAAACTCCTGGTGGTTGCTATAAATAAAACGAGACACAGCAGTAATCTTTCTGCTCCTCGCTGGCTACTTTGTCTCAGTTTTGGTAGGTAGCCCTGGTGCAGCAGGTACCACTTCAGTATCCTACTAAAAGGAGAGGCAGCTGCTGATCGTTTTGGCTGGTCTGTTGTGAAATCAAAATGTCCCTTCTCAGACCACATTGCTCCTTCCAAGTTGCAGCTGCCATGCAGCCATAGCACCAAGTGCAAGCCTGGAATGTGCAAGCATGGTCTCACAGAATGCAAAGCCTGCCACCCTTTACTGTAGAGTCGGAAACACTGAAACCTACAACGTGATTTTGGCAGATCCAAAAATGAAATGTTTGTAATTAACATCCTGTCCCCTTTCTGTCCCTGCCACTGCGCCTCCCTCCTCCCACATGCATTTTTCCTCACTCCCTCTACAGTGTCCCAGCCGAGCTGGCAGCTGGTGCTGGGAAGCTGTGAGCTCATGAGCTCGCTCCTGGCCAGCGTGCTGGCCTATGAATAGCTCAGCCTCCGCCGAAGCTGCTCAGTGCTTCAGGATGTTGCCAGCCACGTAGATTTAATGTCTCTGCAGCAACAACTGGATGCATGCAGATAAAATGAAAACATGCCTAGATTCTTCTTTTGAAATTTAAGTTTTTCAATGCAAAAGAAAGAGAGAGGTGTAGTGCCTGAGCTTGCAATCTCTACGTCATGAGTTCTCTAGACAAGTGTTTAAGTAAAGACAGGCTTTTCCTTTAAAAGAAAGAGGACTTTTTCCTTCAGATTTCACTTTTTAAAATGGCTTTCCAACAATAATAATCCCAGTGCAAAGCTTACATTCAAATGCCTCGTTGTGAGCTGTGAGTCACTTGAAAGCTCGGTAGCTTTCTTAGAAAGATAGTTAAGTATTATTATCGCCAGATGGGGAGTTTCAGGATGGAAGATGCTGTTATGAGTTCCAAAAAGGATCCACTAAATGTACGTTGGAAACTCAAGACAGTCATGTTTCATTTTCAGAGTGTCAAAAGCCCCACATCACTTCTGAATAGCGGCACTTAGTTATGTTAAAATCAAATGTAAGGGATGTGTTTGAAAATGTAGATCCAGAATGCCTTTGTTAAATTAACAGTAAGTTAATAACAGACCAAAGTAAAAAACTCAAAGCAAACCAAGTTTGAGAGATTCCCCGAAACTTCATTTTTTTGGTATGTTAAAAGCACATTTTTATGAAGACTACTGACCTAGAGAGACTCTTGATAAACTCTGATTATGTGCTCAAGTAAAAATCCCTTTTTTGCTGGTTTAAAAGTCTATAGATATTCTTTAGTTTGTGACAGAGTTCTGTCTGAATTGTACTCATTTGTATTTTCTATGAGGTACAGTGACATGTTTCAGAGCTGTCTAAACATCACCAGCTAAAACAGCAACACTGAAAACAATAATTACTTGTTCTTCCAGCATGTTACTGCATATTTTCCTGACTTCATTTTAAGATGATGTGTGGACCTGCACTCATCTGAGTATCATATAATCTGCAGCTGTACTGCAGGAGGCAAGAGTGATGGAATGGGACAACTGGGTAAGGTGGCAGAGTTTTTCTGATAAAAGAGCTTATGAGACCCTGGGAATTTTCAGCAGGTCCATAGTCAGACTTACTGATTGAAATCCCCTTCCTTTGCGAAGAGCTCTTTATATTTTGGTGAACACAAAAAGTGTAAAAAATGCTTATTTTTTCTTTACAGCCTAACTCCTGATTCAGCCTCCAAACTACATTTTAAGTTAACTATAATTTAGACTAGAGTATTGCCTCCATAGCACAGACCTGCAACACAGAAGTACTTGAACCATGTGCTAGAGCCTGATCCAAAGCTCTGTGTTAGCAGGCTCCCTCTTGCTGATTTCAGTAAGCTTTGTTCCAGTTCCTTTATTGAGAACACGTGGACAAAGTGGATGTAAAACTCACTTCAGCAATTACCAAGGTTTTGTTGTCAGTCCTAGGCATTCAAAATGATGAGTCAGCTATTCATATCCACAGACACCACTACCTAAAAACCTAGGAAATGAAAATGGTTTGAGACTTTCTTTTGATGGATGTGGGTTTTCTTTTAAGCCTTTGGGCTTCATGTATTCAAGTTTTCTCTGTATCTGTGGGGTACTAGGAATTTACCTTTCATTTAAAGGTGAAAAAGATGTGATTTTTCTTTTTTATCATCATGAGACTGGGAGTCTGAGCTTTAAGAAATAATATAAAGCACACTGATCCCAAACCCTGCAGTTTTACAGTGAATTATAAAAATGAACATTGTCAAGATAGATGTTTTGGGACAGAGCTCGTGACTTTTTTTTTTTAAACCACCAAATTAGCAGTTACATTTCTAACAAAACTGTCCCTCCTCTAATTAGAAAAAATGCAAAATGAGAGCAGAGAGGTGGGGAACCATACTTTTTTACTGCTCTCTTCTGTGGTTTTATAAGCAGTTTATTGGTTTGCATTGGTGACTGGATGATTTGTGTTCAGAAGAAAGTGTCTGAACACTACATGATGCTTTCAGCAGTTCTGAAGAGGTTATGTCATTTGATGTGTTAGCGGCTACTGTCCTCAATCAGTTTTAATCCCGCTGTGCTGCACCCATGTTGCATGTGTGCAATAATTCTTTGCGATTGTTGGCACTTGCTGCTGTGAGTATAAAAATGCAGATGGCAGCATTATTCCCCAGAGCAAAAGAACATCTAACAGCATCCCAGGTGAGCTTATTGCTTCAGATGAATAAAACAGAGACTGAAAGTGCCTCAGGCAGTTTGTGCTCTAAATTAGATGTAGCTGTGAATGCTAAAAGATGATCTGTAGGACTTAATGATGGTTCCTTGTTGGTCTGATAACCAGTTGGGATGCAGTGGTGGAGTCAATAAGGGATGGATGCCAGGTGTGACGTGGACTGCACCTTTAGTTACGACCAACAGATAGCTCAGCGACTGGCACTAAAGTTGCTTACATGTTCCTTCCTTCAGAAAGAACAACCGTAGGCAGTTTTTCAACTGCCTTAACATGCTGCAGTGAAACTGTTGTTTTACCATGTTCTTCAGTGGAAGCTGTTAGCCCTGAGAGAGTGGGACTTGACATGAAATGAGGTGCAGCGCACTCTTAGGAAGTCCTTTAATTCCAGAAACTCTTTCACCATGATTGGTTTATTCAGTGGGAACACCATGGCATTGGTATTCTGGTACTTCATCGTCTGAGAAGTTGTGTGATGGGGATTAATCTTCAGAAGTCAGTGTGAAGTCTCCTATCTTATAAAGCTGTTGCTCAACACCAGACGGAAGAACATGGTTTTGGTGTTTATTTGTAAAAAGTGAAAGGGAATGGGACACATAAGTAATCAGTCTTAACTAATAACTAATCCTGGGCAGGTTTTATATAGTTAGTAAATGAAAAGATGTGTCTGATACGATATGGTAACTATATTAAACCATCTCTATTCCATTGTCTTTTTTCCATATGATTTATTGATCATCATACTTTTCTGTAAAAATAAAGTGAAAGACCCCCTCTTTCTAAAGAGCAGGTTCTGCAGAGGATCTGACCAGGTCCCCTGTTCCAGGGTGAATTTTACTTTTGCCCTTTGATTGTCCATATCCAAAAGAATGGAAAATCCTGATTGTTCTTGGCTGCAGTCACCAAAACTGGGGTGAATTCCTTTCCTGGAGAAAATGGAAATCCTGTGTGGGAAGAGTGCTGTTCGTAAGGTCACTGATGGTGGAAAGGAACTGGCGCAGGAATGCATCACAGCCTTGGGATTTCTTATGAGTGAGGAGTAAAATGACTTGTCCATGGCAGTTACTCTGCCACTTCCACAGTGGATGAGCAACAGGTATAAGGTTTTAAAGTGAAACTGTGCTTGCTGATACTGCTTGCAGTCAGTTGAATTGATGTTTTGATGTTACAGATGGTAAAATAATAAGTCTTTCAGAGAAAATTTGGAGACTTCCACTTTTAGAAAACCTTGAAGAAGCTAGAAAGTTAAAGTTCCTGTGGTGAGGGAAAGAGGGAGTGATCTGCTGAGACTGTCTAGGAAAACAGTTTAGCATCACCACATGGCAAGATGTAGGATTTGGACAGTATATAATCCCACATTAAGAATGGGATCAATTCCGATCACTTAAAGGCAATTTTGTGTATAATTAAAGGAATATTTTGTTCTTCTTGTCTCTAATGGTCTAAAATTCGTCTTATTAGGCTCCATCTTCCAGCTAGTTATTTCTTTCTATACAGAAAAGCTTTTCAGACGTGTAAGCAGCTGCACAGTCCTCAAATATGCCAGAAGGAAAGTTTTGTCAAAAAAAAAAAAAAAAAAAAAGAGGGTAATTCACAAACCCTGGGCTTTTTCAATGTATAATTCATACCTCCTTTGAACAGTCCTCCTCGCAGGAATTTAGAGATGGATTTAGAACAGCTTACTTCATTTTTAGAATACAATGGAAGAGCACTTACCCTGCATTCTTGCAACCTTTTCTATAAATTAAAAATAGATGCTGGGCCCAGATCAGCAGCTTTTTGCACTTGCTGGGAAAACCATGTGAAAAAGCCACAACAGGACAATTATGCTTTCTTTGGTAATGCAGACTGTATGCCCAGAAGCCTGTGAAGAGACAGAGGGTCTGTAAGGGCACTTTTCCCCTGCAGCCAGGGAATAATCACCACATCTTGTTTTGCATGTTCAGAGGCTAGTGGCTACAGATGTAGGTGACTGAAAAATCAAATGTAGTGATCAGCGTAACAGGGCTTGGGTTGCAGAATTGGACAAGCAGACGTTTTATGGCAGTGCTGCATCAGTCCAAATTGCAGCTTGCCGAATGGTTGTGCATTAGCGGTGCCTTGTGAGCAGCACTGCCAGGAAGCCAGCATCCTGGGGATGCTCCACGCTCCTTCCTTGCAGAGGGTTACAGCATATACAGTCTGGCCTGAAAAAATTCAGAAAGTTTTCTTAGCCAGGGAAGAAATTTGCACTTGGCGTGGGGCAGTACAGACCACTTCCCTGTCTGTCCTCCCTGACCCAAGCATCTTGTAAAATCAGAAACCACGGGATGATTCAGCAGGGTGAAGTCTTGTTTCCTGGTGTGCTTCTGGAGTAGGCAATTGCTCTCAGAGGCTTTGCCTGGTGCTTTTGGCAAAGCTGCAGATCATCAGTTCCCAAACAATCTGAGGGAGAAGGCAGGATGTGTCCACAAGGGTAACTATGAGCTTGTAACTACATCCTTGGGGCACGTGACAGATAAAACAGTCATTATGGTTCACTTGTTTGTGAAATGTTACAGGAAGCTTTCTGAAACAGGAATTTATTTTCAGGGAGGAAAACTATGGCAATTCATATTGAGAGAGGACTTCGGATTGTCATTACCAAGCCCTACTATGAAATGGGTTAAAACTTGTAGCTGGGATTTTGCTCTGCAGAAACCAGCTGGTTACATGTGTGTCTCACTGAGACCCTCTGAGCAGCAGTAGTGATTACCCTTCACTGCATGAAGGTTGTTGGATTCCTTTAGCAACACTGCCTGATGTCTATTTTTGGGTTCCCCTCTATAAACAGATGGCTGGGAGTGAGAACCTCCTCTTAGGATTGCTGTTGTAAGCTGTGAAAGCAACAGATGGTTGCTAACACAGAGATCACAAACCTAGAGTTGTTGAGCTCCACTTTTTCTTCCAGTGGTGCAAGCTTTATTTTGTTCCCTCATATCCACTTTATACCTTCTCAGAACAGAAAATAAATAGGCTTACCCTTTTGTTCTTAAAAGTATGTCAGTACGTTATAGTTGGAGATGTATTGTTAAAATACCATTCCTAAGCTTCAAAATACATAAAATCATGAACTACTTTGGTTCCATCAGTGTGCTGATGGACACAGCTTGCTCAGGGCCCCTGCCACAACGTTAATGACATGCCAGGGTCTGGTTTATTCTGTTTGCATAAAGACGCTAGCTCTCATATTTGCAAGTTAAAAAAAAAAAAAAACAAAACCCAAAACAGATCTAGGTTAACATCTTCTTTGCTACCTGTAACAGCAGATGTGAGAAGTACGAATTTCCCCAAATTCTTGCTCAAGGTGAACTTCAAAGGTCACTGCAAAGTTGACTCCTTTGATTGCATTTCATCTCTCCAGATTTGACAGAAAGACCCTAGTACCATTCCAGAGGAGAAAGAGACCTGTGATCTCTCATTACTAAGAGAGGGCTAAGGACCTCTGTCCCCATCACTTCCACTCGGGCATGATACCACAAAACAGGGGATCTGCAGGGGCTTTATAGGATCTCAGTATGCCTGCACCTTTTACTTCAGTTTTCTAATAAATACAAGGAAGTAATGGCTTTTGTAGGTCAGGAAGGTTGTACAGAGATTATCAGACTTCACTTTGTCTTATTTTTTTTTTAAATATCCCACCACACATAAGCTGTGTACATCAAAGGCTTTTGGAGTGCTTTGCAAAGACTAATGCATTATTAAGCTAGCAAACCCCTACGGATGAGAAGATGAATGTAGAGAGAGGATAGGAATTTGCTCAGGGCGACATATTGTGTCAGCAGTAGAGTCAGGAATGTAGTTTGTGTGTGTCTAACTATGTCTCAGATGATATCCGTGGAATTGTGCAAAAGTATTAGTTCAAAATCAATTGTACAACTTTGAAATACAGCACTGCATTCTGCTTTTGATCTGAGCACACTCCTGAAGTGAAGAAGAACACGATGCAGAATTGCAATATGATTCTTCAGTCTGCATACAAAAGGTTCCTCAAGACCTCTGTTTCTGAGCAGGAAAAGAAATAGCCTCTGTTTTTTTCTGTCAGGACAAGAAATAGCCAAATTCTGGACACGTTAAAACAAATCCACCTGAACATCCAAAATACAGTGAAAATCAGTGATTCGATATTCAGGTACAACGCAGCAGAAAATCTCAGAGAGGCAGATTATTAGGTATTGTAACATCGTAAAAGAGACCTAAAGGAGATATGTTAAAGAGCTAAGTTAAAGGCAGTGCTAGACATACCGGCAGAATATCAAAACTAGGGCAAAATGAAAAAAAGTTTCCATTCTCCCCTCTTCAAACCAAACCAAAATGAAAAACACACAGTCTTTCCCAGGGTGTAGTTGAGAAGCCAAGTTAAGTCTTTAGTTCCTCCATCTCGTCTCCTTTCCTATGTCTGTTCTGTATTGGCAGCTCTCTTGGGTTACTACAGAGGTAGGAGGGAAACAATGGAGAGTCCTGCTGAATGTCATGTCTTCTATAGGCAACACCATCTTATCTAACGTTAATTAAACCAATGCTGCATCTGATTTGGTTGAAGTTATTACAGCTCTCATATTTTCAGCATGGTTTTTTTTATCTGTATATATGTGCTTCAACAAACAACTTTGCTTTAAAGTCCAGGGTATGCTGGAGAATGAGCCATTTCCTTATTACAGCTTGGAGTTTTTTGCGACTTGTACTGCATGTTTTGATCCTAAGTGGATTTCTTGTCCATCTTACTCTTAAAATATTCCATTTAAATTCTTTAAATATTTTTAATGTCTAAATTTACATGCAGTGCCTCTCCTAATTAGATTGGAAGTCTAATTTCTGTACAGTGTGGTGTGTATGTGCATGCAAATTGGAATTTATGTTGACTGGCTAGTGTAATTAGATTTTGCCATTGCATTTAATTTTAGAATAAACCATGTTTATTTCCCTTACACTAGATTCAGGAAATAAATTACAGTTGAATCAATCAGATTTTTTCAGGCTTCTCTAGTATTCAGTCTAAACTCATTTGGTATTTTGGATTCTTCTACCAAGTGCAGCAGTTATTTAGGCCTGATGATACATCAGAGAAGGTTTTCGGGTTTGATTGCTACTTCTGAGGGGCTGTTGGGGAGCAGAAATCTTTAGTCACAGGTGGCCTGTTTAAGCCAGGGTCTCCCATAGGAGGACCCAGGACCAGTCTAATCATGTGGTGAGAGGGTTTATTAGAATTACATGCCATTATTAGTATCAGTACAAACCTAATTTTCAGAGCATGGACAAGGTTTAAAGGCGAGCCTGACAGCACTGACTTGTTTGAAGCAGCAGGATTGGTGGGTATAGCCCAATTCTCTGTTAATTTAAGTAAGCCTAAATGCAGTGAAGTCACTGTAGTGAATACCACGTATGTCTTTGGCTGTGGTACGTGATGTATCCAGTCACACTGTACTTCAGTTAATTACACAGGATTGATCCACAGCTTGCCCAGTGCAGTTGGGACAGGGTGTAAGTCAAAAGGCATGTAAATAGATGCTGGGGCAGGGAAGGAGTTCAGCAACACACATGCCTTCAAAAGCAGTACCACTGCTCACTCCTAGGTGACTGCTGATGAGTATGTGGGAGGTCAGGTGCAGTACCAAGATGTGGCTAAATGTATAAGGATTCGTACCCAGTGGGATTTAAAAAGATAAACTAAATACAGAAGTTTTGAAGTAGACTATGCAAATGTAACTCAGCTTTGATGTCAGAAAATTATTAGTATTTACTATGAAAAAAAGGTCCATCTGTAATTTGAAATCGATTAACTAAAGAGATATTTTAAGGTCAATGGACTAACAGTAGTTTCTGGTGACAGTGAAACATTTTCTGCATTCCATTATTTAATTCAGACACTATTCTAGTTATTGTAACCCAGATGTGAGATTTTTAGAATATGCTGAGTGTAGTGAATGAAGGCAGCTCTTTGGTGGTAGGAACAAATTATGACTTTAGACTAGAGGTGGTTTTTTTAAGAAAACCTATTCAGTAATATCCCACATATGATTTTGTAGAGCTGAATTTGAGCGCAACTGATAAATCTGTCTGCCTGTTCTTGCATGCAGGCTCCGTACTCCAGGGACCAGTGTAATTTGCAGTTGGAAAGTTCTTTCAGATTTTGAGCTCCACCCTAGAAAACACAGTGGCAACCCTGAGTTCAGTACTAGAAGTGAAAGGTCAGATACATGCTTAAAAAAAGCATAGAATGTTGAATAGTTTCAAGTTGCTGTTGTTAAGGTTATTTTTGCTTTCTATGATGAACATCCACAGATGTGGAAAAGACAGAGTTACTGTTTTTCTTCTTTTGAATCAGAGCTGGAGCCTGACACTGGCAGGGAAACAACTGTTCTTCAAAAAAGGCCTGTCAAATGTTGTAGTTTCAGTGTAGTGTCAGTTACTATGGTTGTGAAACTGGGAGCCCATGTTTACACCTAAGCATGCTCTAGCTTATTCACAAAACTGTAGAGTCTGCAAGACAGGCAGTAGATTGTATAATGAAAATGGCACATGAGAATACTGATTACAAATAGTAATATTGCATAAATAGACCCTGAAGAGTACTGGCCAACAGTAACCTCCCTGCTAGTGCAGGATCTCCTCCACTCCTTGTCTTTTCTCCATTTTATGAGGTAGATAGTGGCCCTCTTCCAGTATCTGTTAACTTCCAAATGAAAAGCTGAGTCTAGGAGGAACTGTTCTGAGGAAGTTCTCATGTGTTTTCTGAAATTCTAGTGATGTCATCTTTAAAATGTAACAATCAGTGAAGGGTTTTTTCGAGGATGCAACTATAGGTTAATAATCTGGTAATGTGACTGTTACCAAGGAAATGAAAATTTAATTTTCTGGCTCATTTCAAACACGGAGTTGCATTACATTTCTGTCCTTACATTTAATGAACAAATCATTTCAATATTCGTGAGATTTAATTACGATAGGGAATTTACATGGGTAAGATGGAGGCTGCTACAGTAGCCAAAATAAACTGGTGTTTATTGTGGAAGAGAAGGCATAAAACCAGAATTCTTCACTGTCTGCAATGCCTGGGCTCAGTCTCAGTTATTAATGTTAAAAAAACCCAACACACCAGCCTAAGGTAGGAATGGTAAGGCATTGGTTCACTGTGCTAGACCAAAGGAAGCCTTGCAGAGAGAAGCTGAGGCATGTTCCCTCCAGCTCTTAGTTAAAAATAATAGCAAATTCCACTTTCTCTCCTGCTAGAGAGAACTGTTTTACAATAGGGACAACACTTACAGGTACCTTTGTTGCCATGCTGTTGTATGACCTGGCCTTAGAACTAGTGGCTTTAAATGGTATGGACGGAAATAATAAAGTTCTCACACTAACTTTCCCCCTAAAATGGCATTAATGTTCTCCTGGTAGTGTTCTTGATCTGTTCTTCCCAGTCTTTGTTGGGCATGCTTAGAGAAAGCAGAGTCTGTACAGAAGAGGTCTCTTCTTATCCTTACTTCATCAGCCCTATCACTGGCAATAGGACAGTAAGGTTTTTAAGAGACAGAAAGAAAACTCTAAGGAGGACCTTAAATAGCACCTCCAATATGGTCCAAAAGAGAACCTTTAAGTGTGTTAAATAGCCTTAATCTAGCCTAGTTTTCTATAACCTGGATGGCTTGATAGCAGTCACATCTGCTTATTTCTCTGGACAAACACTAACTTTTATCTGCAAGGGTTTTTTTAACCATAAGCTTTTTTTTTTTTTTTTCTTTAAGTGGAAAGTTTTTTAAAGGTGGTCTTCTGTATATTCACATACAGAAGTAAGTTTCTATCTGTATTAACATACTTTTCAAAATATTTATATTCACATATAGTTACCCTTATATGCCACACTAACTAACCTGGAATAGTTGTAAACATTCAGAAAGTTTGCCACAACAATATTCCTGTAACAGGAATACAGTTTCTGATTATAACTGTTAAAATTAACAAAATACAAGCTACAATTGAATATTGCAGATAACAGAATTTTTCTTTCTCAGGAAGACTACGATCGTCTGAGACCTTTATCTTATCCTATGACCGATGTCTTCCTTATCTGCTTCTCAGTGGTAAACCCTGCTTCATTTCAAAATGTGAAGGAAGAGTGGGTACCGGAGTTGAAGGAATATGCACCTAATGTTCCCTTTTTACTAGTAGGAACACAGGTATATCTGGTTCTGTTCTACTTTATTTAAACAATTCAGATCATTGTATGGTGTCTTTTCTTTGGGCTGGAAGTTCAGGCCTGGCAGGACCTGAGCAGCACCTCGTTCTGGCTTTGGAGGAACAACCCTAACAAGTGGCAGAAAAACCTAGATCTGTGTCATTCTCTAATGAGCTACTTCCATTTTGTTAAAATACATGGACTGTAAACAGGGTGGCAAGATTGTCTTCATCTCTCCATCTGACTTTCTATAAAGCCATGGGGCTTGGAATAAAACTGTCTGTTTATACTCGTGTTACTGGAATTAGCTGGGTCTACAAGAATTGGTTATACCCATGACCTTTGCTGAACCAAAGGAGGAAGGGGAAAAGTGAGACAATTTCTTTTTGCTTCTTGTGTGCAGTGGACTGTGCTTCAATTACAAAGTGACCGTATGTTGGTACTGTGTTTGGGTTAATCTTTCTGCCACTGCTGGTTATACATTCTGGTATTCCAAGATGATCACACCTAATTGAAGAGCTGAATTACAGAATAAAAGTTTGTTTCTTCTGGATTAAAGGTAGTAGTACACAGATTAAATTTTCAGGGCTTTTGGATCAAGAAGGGCTCATGATCTGAATCATGACATTATTCCATTTTTATAGACTTAATATTCCATTAAATAAATAATTCTGCTTTAAAAAGAGAGCATCATATAGCCTGCTGACTTGTTTAGAAAAAGTATTCCAACATGACTGCAATCTTTCTTGCTAGATTGATCTTCGTGATGACCCAAAAACTCTGGCAAGGTTGAATGATATGAAAGAGAAGCCCGTATCTGTGGAGCAAGGACAGAAGTTAGCAAAAGAGGTAAACTGAATACTTCTAAATGAAACCGAGGCAACTAAAAGCCCTATTTAGCTTTGCCTTTTTCTTCCTTTACCACTGTGCATTTCTTTTACCAGTCGATGTATGAAACCTTACGACTGGTTACCATTTAACAGTATGTACTTCTTGTTGAATACAGCTACCAAGCAGACCTATGTAACAGCACTTCCCTGTTAGTAATAGTTCTGACTCTCTGTGAAGACACAAGAACTACAGAAGCATTAGACAGAATGAAAATCAAAGAGTGGTTGAGGCTGAAAGGGACCTCGGCTGCTCATGAAAAACGTTGGAAGCATCTTTAAGATATTTATTTGAGAACGCTATACTACCATTTTAACACACTGCATGGATAATGCTTATCAGGACACTTTGTTTATATACTTTTATATATATATATATTAATTTTGAAATACAAATCAGTCATGTAATTCTGTAATTCTTTTGCTCTTTAATTATCAAAAATACCTTAGGGCCCCACTGCCAGTACAAAAGAGTTACTTAATATGCTTCCTTTTCAAACTAAACCAGCCTTAATACATTCCAGATTTTTGGCCAAAAGACAAATCTTCTTTTCTTCTATAGGGAGATGCACATGCAGATAACTTTTCTAGATCACAGCCAAACATTGTGATGTCACTATAGAAAAAATAATGCAGAAGTGCACAGCTAAAACTGAACAGCTGAAATCTATTGTTACTGAATTAACTTATTTTCTTGACAGATAGGAGCCTACTGCTATGTGGAGTGTTCAGCTTTAACACAGAAAGGACTGAAGACCGTTTTTGATGAAGCTATTATAGCCATTCTAACTCCAAAGAAACACACAGTGAAGAAGAGAATAGGCTCAAGATGCATAAACTGCTGTTTGATCACGTGAGATACATTTGACAATGGCCAGGCTTACTGTGAAATTCTACTGAGTTTAAATACAATGCATTAAATACACAGCAAACTTGTCACAGGTTTGAAAGCTAAAACTACAATTCTGCCTTCTACAACCAGTGAAATCCACAGGAATAAAATCAAACTCAACGAACTTACAATAAGAAGCCGCCACCAGATCTATTACAAATATTTTATTCAGACTGGAAGGTACAATCTCTCAGGGTTACATAGTCTAGAGGAAGCAAAAACTGCACCATGCTGAAATGGCATCTATGTGATTTTATTGAGTGGAGATGCTTGGCCTGAAATACTCTAAATTAACTTGGGTAGTCTTCTGCTTTGACTATACATATATATATATGTATCTTTAAAATCCCCAACTTTTGCACAGTCTGTATGGAATCTGCACAAAGAAATACCTTGTCTCTCTTTGCTCCAGTTATCTGCTTTTGTATGTAAGCTGCTTCCGGTTCCAGTGTATCCACAGAGGTGCAATAAGGAGACCAGCCACATAGCCAAAGGTAGCTCCGAGGGAACAGGAAATGGGCCATACCTGGGGAGCACACAGGTAAAAGCAGACAGTGAGGAAAACGTTTGTGATTTTATGTACTTCGGGAGCACAAATTCTCAGTGTAATCTAGGTACTGAAAGACAGTACAGTCTTATTCTACTTTAAAGCTTGACGTGCTTTCCTAAAAATGCCAAAAGTGTAACAATCTTCTTCATGAACACTAAATGCTGTTGTACAGTTTTTAATTAATATGCATTAAAATGTAACCAGGCTTCTCGCTATTGCAGGCTTTAGTTCAATATTCCCAAAACTATGTTAAAAGAATTACAAGCATTTATATCCTTGAAGTGTTCAGCTAACCTAACTTCCTGTTTTGCTGCACACATTTGGAAACCTACAGATTTCTTCTTCGAGTTTCTCATGGTGTTCTGAAACTTTTAGGAGGTGTGTATAAATGAACTAATATTCAAATAAGGCCAGAGGCTGAGATGGATAGAGGGTTTTTTGGTTGGTTGGGTTTTTTTTGTCTTGAAAAGTAGGCAAAGGGATGAACTTCCCTCTGGCTATCGGTAGGGAGTAACATGAATTTGGAAACAGAACATCTTGCACCCAGTTCAGCAAACATGAAGTAAGCCAGTAATGGTAAAGAGAGCTGTAATTACAAGCTCTTTTTCCTAGTATAAGAACAGGGAACTGACTCAACACAGCTGACTCACTTTCACAAGCCATCTAGTACTGAGACAAAGAAGTAATGGGATTCTCCTGATGCCCAGTTGTTGGGTTTTGTTTGGTTTTGTTTTTTTTTTTTTTTAATTGGTATAGATTTGCAGGGAGGAGTGGCCAACCCAAAACTTAAACCAGTGCATCCTCAGATATAGCTTATATTGAGTCAGCTACACACTGCATTGGATAAGTCTCAGCTAAGTGTGTAATTAAATATATTTATTGTAGAAGAAAATGAATTCCCATCCCTCTTCAAAATTCTCCTTTGCATATCTTATTCTTGCAAGGACAGTTTTGCACTTCCTGCTGTGCATGTTCCTGAAGTGAGTACAGACTGCACTCACCCATTTTATTTTTATTTATTTTTAATTTTTAAATTAAGGGAGATTTTCCTACCTTCTTTAGTACTTGAGATGGAGAAATGCACTAGACATTAAAGAAAATATCCACACCTCAGTATCCAGCCTTCTTTTCTACTTCATTTTCACTTGCAATTCATAAGTATCAAATGAACTTACTCTTAATGGTACTGGTTCCTCTTTTAATTCATTCTTCTAACTCTTGATTCTTCACTTAATTATCTCTTGGAAAAATATATTTATTCACATCCTTTTATCATGGGAATTTTAGCTAGGAATAAGAGTGAAGTCTTTTGTTTTCTGATGTTTCATCTTCACATTCCTTAGCATTTGTAGTTTTATATATTATTTGGAGGTCTTAAGGAGTGTAGCAAAGATGACTATAAACAAGGTGCCTTAGGTACTCTTTATTGACCTTGTTTCATTCTTCCATTTATGGACATTCTGTGTCTGCTACTTTTTGTTGCTGAATATTTTTCCTGTTGCCTCTCAAACCAAAGACTTGCTTGTCTCATTCATTTAACAGTGGTATTGCAGATCTTCTATAAAAAGCCTTGAGATCCTTTGGCATGGTAAGCTATTATGTATGTTTTAAACTCAAATGAGTTTGTGGCCTTGGCAAAACTTACACTTCAGGTGGATCTTTTCAACTTTTAAATGAAGTGTAATTAAGTTATTTCTAGCATTTTGCATATTACACATGTCTAAAGGACAAACTAATAAAACAGTCTCTGCAACCCCAGCTGCTCACTCAGTAAAGTTCAGTTGGAAGAGAAGTCGCATTTTGTTATCCACTGATGAAGTCAAATTCCACTCAAATATCCACAAAACTATGGACAGAGGCTTCATGACTCTGTGGTCTTTTTACATCAAGTTCTCTGACTGATCAATGATGCTTCATTCAATTTTACCTACATTAGGTGAACCTGTATTTACCTATATACTTTTCTTAAGTATAGATAGATGTTGGACTCTGAATTTTTCATGTTTGCTTAACTAGAGAGTCAATATCCCTGATAACCCATTGACCCTGTATCTTTTGGTATTTTGTGTATAGTGGGCATTTGTTGGTACGATTAAAGAGATCTCTGATGATTGATGTAGCTTCTTTGACCTGAGTGAACTGCAACTTGGAATACGTTTTTTCAGTAATTGTATAACATTTAATAGTAATTTTGCCTCTGTCTTACAAAATACCCAATTTTTGCTTTGCTTTTTAAAAATCAGTGTAACCTTACGGAAGTTTCAAGCTGTCTCACTTTAACACGTGAATCTCTGACCTCTGAAATCCAGCCCTCACCAACGGCAGCTGGCAAAGATAAGAGGGCAAAGGGAAGAAAGCATCTAACACTCCATCTCACTGTCTGCAAATGAGACAGAAAGAAACACCACCTCCTCCCTTCTAGTGGCATAGAACAGAAGGGTACTAGGCCCTGTACTCATTCTTATTATGCTGGTCAGATGGCCCAAAGTTGTTCCGAAGGCAGTTTGATTGGCCTTTTGAAAACTCCCTAAGCACAGGAGTTAAAAGCCTGCACTTAAGAGCGTTGCTGTCCTGATGCTGTTTTTCTCTAACCTTCAAGGCAAGGCAAAAACTACCCCTAACAAACAGGTAGTGATACTAGTTTTGCACTTCCAAGTTTTATTCTTCACTGCTGGCCTTTAGGCTACCTAAAGCCAGATGCACCCGTGGGTATATCTAAACCAGCAAGTTATCAAAGACAGATTAAGACGTGGCCCTTAAGCACATCAGCTGCACTAAAATAACAGGCCTCACATATCCTTTTTGCCTGCCTATGAAATAACGTTGCTTTGTTTTGCATTAGCTGCTGGCCTTATTCCGAGACACAGTCACTTTCTGCTGGACCTTTTTAAATTAATTTGACTCTCTTAATCAGTCTGCTTTTGCCCTGTCTTTCGTATTATCTCTTTAAACTTGGATTGGCTTCCCTGACTTGGTATGAACTGCCCCTAAGTGATAAAAATCTAAGCAGCTAGAATCTGCCTGCCTGTTGTAAGATACTCGGTTCCACTTGTTTAAAGTATGCAACTTGTACTATACCGCTCTCATCCCCCGAGAACTATTCAGCTCAGTTTCTCTTACTTTATGTTTCCTTCTGTCCCAGTACTGATGTCATGTCTGGGCTGGTTCAGCAGCAGGGGAATAAGATGTTAGGCAAATTGTCTAACTGCACCTTTTTTTTTTTTTTTTTTGGGGGGGGGGGGGGGGAAGAAGGGTGTTCTGGGGGGAAAAGTAGGGGGGGCACACAAGACAGGACAGAACATTCTTGAGGAAGCTGTCATGAAATGACTTTCCTGTCCCAACAGCTGGGAAGCATCAGGTACCATCTTCACGGCCTAATACAAGAACAACCAGTTTATATATCAAATGCATGTGGAAAAGGGCAATTTTAACAACCTGGATATGATTACTAGGAATCTGAACAGCAGCTTGACAAAACCAAATCTCCACCTATATGCTTAACAAGCACAAAAATTGCATTTTAAGGGATAGAGCATGAGCCAATGGTTAATGCAAAATGACCCTGATCTGCTTTTTTTGAGATTTTCTTTTTGCCTTTTATTGTCATCTGGCAGCAGTGATAAGACTTAAAAAGAGATTTCTTTAGGCTAGCTTAATTGTCACTGCAGAACTACATTGTTTCAAGTATATATTAGAACTCATTTAAAAAAAAAGCACTCAGTAGGAATTGCCAACCTTTGAGGATACAAACAAGATAGCTTCCTTAGTGCTCTAGAGAACACCCATGAATTGATGTGAGAATGCTGAGCATATTTCATGGAAAGTGGAGCATGTTGCAGGATCCCAGCAAGTCTCTAGCTCTGCTGTACTATGCATGTAGCTAGTTAAAGCAGAATTCTGACTGCATGACAGTTCTGTCATCTGTTCCAAGTCTGTAACTTGCATCCCAGGCAATGGGAATTACACAGACATAAAGGCCAGATTCTTATAGGCTAGAGCAGCAACACACTAATGAAGTTTTAAAAGATACTATAAAGCAAGCAGCTAACTGCTGGAACTTTGATTACACAAATGCAAATACAGTGGGACAATCTATTGTACTTAGTTTTTAGTAAACTGGTCCCATTCTTTAGATGCGTGCTTTTCTCATCCTAAACTCAGATTTTTTTGGTATGCTGTTTCAAAAGATTGATTTCTGACTGTCAATTACAAAGCTATGTAATAATTTTTGTTTCATTTTAAAACTGAATAAATGAGCACAATTATTTTCCCTCCCTGTTTCTAACATGCCTTAAAGTCCTGATTGTTTAGTCTGTACTGTCTTAAAAAATTCATTACATGCCTTTAATCTATTTTGGTTGCATGCACATGTTAACTAAAAGTGTCTTATCACATTGTACAGAATGTGTGTGTTGACAAGCACACGCTGAGAAGAAGAAAGTGTGAGGATTTTTTCAGGCTGGCATTTGTAACTAAAGTTGGTTTTGTGGATTTTGTTCTAAAGTTATAGCAAGTGTAACTGCCTTTGATCTCACCATTAAAGTTTACATTAAGAAAACATAACATTAAATAAACAGTGATAACCACAGTAAAGTGGAGCAAGATTCTACCTCCTTTAAAAAAAACCCAAACCCTCAAGACACTGGCTATTATCCCTTCTACTCACATAAAGCAACATTTTTTACAACAAAACTTCCATAGTATCTGGTAGTTCCAAAAGCAAATACAAGAAGGAAATTCACTGAGCTGTTAGGGGTAACAAAGTTGTGTGAAGACTTACAGTCCTCTTTATGTTTGAGTAACCACCCAAAACTGTACCCAAGATTCTCCAGATTATTTTCAGGTTACAGATGTCCAAAATGTATCCAGGCTAATATTTACAGTCTTACTGGCTAAATTACATGGCAGTCAATCAACTCATTTGAGTTATATCAGCACTACCTATTACTTTTGCAGTATCTCATATAAAGTGGGAATACCTCAATTTCACTTTTACATAATGATGTGAAAACACTGTAGGCAGAATATTGTTTCAAAGTCACTTTTATCTTTAGTAACAGGTACTACAGATCAAAATTATGCTACAAAAAAACCCCAGATGGATGACTTGGTATGCACACAGTAAAATCAGGAACAAAAATGTGTTAGAAGTCTATAATCAAAATATGCAATAAACTGAGGAACTTCACAATTTTCAAAATTCAGTTGTTGTTGATGAATGGGGTGTCTAGAATAATATTCCACCACGATAAGGAATGCTGATAAGGTTTTGGTTTTTAATTGTACCATCTTGTTCTGCAACTAAACTACCTCCAGCTGAGCAGAGAAAGGATGTGTCACAATGTGTCATCATTTAGATGTTATCAGTTTCAGTGGTGGAGTGCTTTAAGGTGCCACTGCTTAAATGACACATGAAGTTGGGATCCTAATCACATTGTTACTAAATGTATACCAGCCACCTGAAATAGGCAATCTGGGGAAAAAAATAATAATTAAAAAATCCAGCCAACTTACCTATTTCTTTGCTAAAACTGTCCTGACTAATAGTAACCCTTATGTACCCACTGTGCATC
Organism: Ceryle rudis; assembly: GCA_033439905.1. Taxonomy (NCBI): domain Eukaryota; kingdom Metazoa; phylum Chordata; class Aves; order Coraciiformes; family Cerylidae; genus Ceryle; species Ceryle rudis. Next base: position 13,107 of record JAAGNO010012621.1, on the reverse strand, counting down.
AAAGGGCAACTAGAAATGGATATACAACTAAACCTCTTAAGTATCATCTAGAATAGCATCATTTCAATGACCATCATTAAGCATGGCAGACTATTTTAAAAATTGTTTAATAATCAGTATCTCAAAACATTAGCAAGTCTACCCGTCTGACACTTGTAATAAATTGAAACATGTCTTGCAGGCTGAAAAGTTTGAGGTTTTGGGGTTTTTTTTTTGGTGGTGGGTTTATCCTCCCCCCCCCTTTTTTTTTTTTAAGGTGTTTGCTGTTGGTTTTGTTTGGTTGGTTGTTTGCTTTTGCTTTGTTTTTCCAATACAGAAATGCACCTACTGTAGGGACTAACTTGCATTTCTGTAAAGAAACTATCTTTACCTTCGAGGTAGGATTCATTCTGCAGACCTATAACCAGAAACAACCACAGAGTTGGACTCCCAGGCCAACTGCTTTGCATAGTTAAGAATTTTTTCTAAAAACTATCAGAGGGGCAATAGGCATAGCCAAATTAAGTTAAAAATTTATTTTAAGAACAGCAACAGTATAATGAAAACCAATTATGGATCAGGATACCAACTGACTTCCAGCAATGTATTTTATACTTCTAACAGAAATACTTTATGTACTTTTCATTTCCACTCTGAAATATTACTCAGATAATTAATACAATTTTATTTCCAAAACAATACTGTGTTCCACTTAAGTAATATTTACTCAGCATAAGTTGTTACATGCTAAAAAAAGAAAATGCATTTTACATTATTATTTTTCAATGTAGACAGGCCCACTGATCTGACTATCCCCTGTATACAATATTTTTCAAATATAAACATGGAAAATAAAGTGAAGATTTTTGAGACATCTGTATTTATCTCTGTTTTGTTGCGTGTCACAAGACACATGGGTAAAGAATCAATATGTTTTCTTTGGGTTATGAATAACTCGGGATCAAGTAGCATTTTGGTTTTAGCCATAAGCATGTGACTTGGAACTCCTAATGATGAATTTCATACCAAGTTTACTCCACAGAAGTCTGAAGTACTTTGAGGTAAAAACAAATTCTAGTGAAAGATATACTAGACGTATTTACATCTGATTTTCTAATCAGGTTAAGATACAGACTACAGACTTCTCAGCTTCTACTATTATATCTCAACCATGATGTAAAGGGATGACTAACATAATTTTTCAGTTCTTCTCCAGTTTCCTGCAATTAAGATTGCAGGAAGATGCTAGTCTCAACAGAGACAGCTAAGGACTGAGAAAGAGATTAGCAAAAATGAACCTAATACTGCTCTCAATTGCTTTTTCTTTTAAGGCCACAAAGCAGCAAAGTGACATCAGAAGAACTGCCATATATGGCAGTGTGGCAATTTGGACAACAGGTGCCTTACAGAAAAGTGCAGACAGCTTTTTTCAGTACTCTGCTGGAATTCCAGAATCTTCCATACTCTTCCTTTCCTTCAGTCTCTCGTGTGCTTCAGGTGAGAGAGTACAGGCCATTTTCATTTGAAGCTGTGTCTGTGAACAAAACTGACCTCACAGAAGTGGCATTACATACTGCACTCTCTGAACTGGACTACAGTCAATTTACAGTAGACTGTAAACACTCTGAAATCTTACACAGTTTAAAGTATCAACACCAGATTTGATAAAGTGCTAAATCCCAATCAAGTGGAAAAATACACCAATTCAAGACATGGTGCCTAACTTTTTCTCTGAACTTCAGGTTGTATTAGATTGTTCTAACAGATCTAAATCAATAGCAATAGAATTTTTCATTCCAAACTCACAGGTATTTTTGCACCTGCTGGATGTCTGATGTTTTTGCCAACTCTTGACATTTCAGGGCTATAAACTGAGCACGAGGCCAGCAGCAGCAACCCTTTAGTTTGCTTTATTGCATGTTACTTTCAAATACTGTTGACCCATCGATTCTTGTAGTACCTCGAAGCTACATGTTGCTACACCACAAACACTAACCATAACCAACAGAAACACCAATCAGATTTTGCAACAAGCAGCCTTAAAGGCTGTAACACTGCTCACTGAAATGAGCACTTTAGCCTTGCCCATGTAATAAGATTTAAACCACATTTTCTGTTCTACATCAGAACTGTTTCCAATACAGATTTTTTAAAAAATAAATTTGTTTACAACAAAAAGTCTAAAATACAAAAAGGAAAATAGTCACTAACGAAACCTGTCCTTGTCTCAAAAGCTGGTGTTGAGTTCAAAGACTAAACTATTCCACTTGAGTCCCTTTTTGGATCCGAGAAGCGTAAACCCAAAATTGTAATCCTCAAGCTCTCAGCTTTTATGCTAATATGAAAAAAGATGATGTCAAAAAACATGACAGCTTAATACTTTATTCATGCATATGTCTAGAAGTAATTTGGTTTTGACCAGGCTCTGATTACTTTTAAGCCTACATTAAGACCTACATGGGTTTTTTTTCAGACCTTGCTTGGGACTTAGTCTGTAGGTGTTCCCGTAAGCATACCAGCTGGATTAGGTTCTATACAAAACTGACAGTTTATGTCTTTTTTAGGGGGGATCGTTGTGCGGTTTGTGGGTTTTTTGGGGTTTTTTGGGGTTTTTTTTTTTTTTTTTTTGGTGGGGTTTTTTTTGTTTGTTTGGTTTTGGTGTGGGTTTTTTTTAATTATTTTTGTTTGGTTGGGTTTGTTTTTTAATCAGGAACCTCTTCCTGCAACTCTATTATATACGGGTATTTTTATGTTCAATAAGCCAGTAGTTATATCAGTCACTCAGGATATATGAAATCTGCACTAAAGGTTTTCTTCCCAAACTAAGCAGATATGCAACAACAAGCAGAATCCTTTATGAGGGCCATTCTTCTTTCCCCTACCTTAGGCTGAAGCCAACACAGAAGGCACCTCTCTTCTTTCATTGCTACAGTAAAAAAATCTGCTATGAGTTTTCATAATCACCGAGATCAGGTAGCAAAAGGAATACTCTTGCAAAAAGTGGTTTTGTTACTAGTGCCCAGTGGACTTCTGCAGAACAGTAGAAATGCCTCTCGACTCTCAGGATTTCTGGGACAGCAATGCAGAGCGGCTACATGCATCTCAAACCCTGTGTTTTTAAATCCATACTACTCAGTGAGGATAGAAACAGAAAAGATTCATGTCAACCGTTGTGTGAACCTGATTCACATATATCTCAGCTTGGCTGAACTGGGAAGCAGTGTTTCTGCATCCAGTTGGTGTCCGGTGACCAGTGGTGTCCCCCAGGGATCAGTATGAGAGGGCATGGCCTGAAGCTGCACCAGGGGAGGTTTAGGTTGGATATCAGGAAGCACTTCCTCACAGAAGGGGTGATTAGACACTGGAATGGACTGCGGGGGGAGGTGGTGGAGTCACCATCCCTGAAGGTGTTTAAGAAAAGATTGGATGCTGCATTTAGTGGAATGATTTAGCTGATGTCGTGGTGTTAGGTCATAGGCTGGACTCGATGGTCTCAGAGGTCTTTTCCAGCCTCAATAATTCTGTGATTCTGTTTCCTGGGCAACTACTGAAAATGACTGGCCAGGACAACACTTTATGGGTTTTTTTTGTCATCCATCGTCCCCCCCCACCCCCTCTTCCTTCTTCTATGCCTTGGTGACCAATATTTAAGAGATCACCGTCACAGAAATACAAAATTATTAGTGATTGAAGACTTCTTAGAGTTGTGAACAGGATCTCTAACAAGCTCCTTTAAAGAGGTTCATTTCTGCCTTGAAGATCTGTTACCATTTTGGTGGTAACACTAACACACGCTTTCCTTTGAAATCAGAAGGTAAGTTTTTAGTACAGTGCTTTGGCCACACCATTTCCACAAATCAATCCAAATCCATTTAAAATGCATTCTGTTAAGTGCCTTTATGGCAGACAGAGGGGAACTAAAACACTAGGAAAGCATCTTTCCTTCTCTACCCATAAACAATAAAAGCTACCAGACTGAAGGCAGACAAACTTGGAGCCATCTTCATCATTTCACATTTCTCCTCCTGCATGTCTAGCTTCTTCTTACCAAAATACTTTCAGCTCTATTTCAAGATAAAATTTTCATTCAACAGGCACCTTGACAAACAACCTATTAAAAATAGAGGTTAAATTTTTGCTTTTTACATCCTTACACAGTAAGCATGTGCGCTTCCAATGACTTTTTAAATGTTTGGTATAACCCTGTAGGAATGCAGCTTATGACTAAGCCCACTATACCTATACAGTTTCAGAGCAAGTTTGTGTAGCATGCATATCCAGAAAATGAATATTTTTGTATTTATGATAAAGGGGTACATACTAACCTGCCAAGGCCGATCCCAATCAAGAGGAATAGGAAATGCTCCAAACCAAGCTCCAAGTATACTGCACATGGTAGTAATCTGTAGGCTGCTTTCCCAGATGGACATAGCTCTGTAAAATCAGTGCATTACAAGATTTCAACAGCAGCAGAAGTTACCACATCAGAATGTTAGATCTTCTTTCTCCCAAGATATTTGAGAGTATGAACAGATATAAAAATCCATGTATTTGATAAATAGCATGCTATTTCTCCTAAATTTCTCCTAAAAAGATACAAACTACATATAAAATGTAAGTTGCATATTGTAGCTATAATCACAATCTTTCTATACCACACATTAAGTTTTTTTTGTTTTTTTTTTTTTTTTTACCCTTGAGCTGTTTACTGCAAAAGCTAATTTATTTTACCTGGAAATACTCCTATTGAGTTTGAAACTCAAATAGGAGCAAATACAAATATCACAATGATACAGCATGCACTGCACGGAGAAGCAGATATGAAAAGGTGGCATGGGATTGTATAGAGAAGTGCCAAGCACAGTCACAAAGTACTCTATAGAACACACAGACATGTTGTTACTGACAACAATTTGAAATTTAAAATATAAGTCCACTATGTGAATATTCCAAGCAAATTTCCATCAAGTGAAGAGAAACAGCAAATAAAGTAACCTTCACACTGCAGCCCTTCAGCAACATTGCATCCAAGTTCAAGTACGTTGGCTGCAGGGTACATTTATTGCATGCTAAAGAACCCTTACACTGGCAATCATGGCACATAGGATATCATAAGAGATATTAATGACTTCAGTTCTCAGTGTAAACTGTAAAAGCCTTCTACCACTACTGACTTCAAAAGTTATGGATAAGTTTGGTTTCTGTTTAATCGATAAGTACTTCATGTCCATCATCTATCTACCAAGTGATTGCTTTGTTTTTCTCAAGCCCTGAACATTTGAGTACTTGCTACCAGTTAAGAAACAAGAACAGACCAAGTTCAGAACACAGTAGGACATAGTTCTGAGACAGGAGAACAAGGTTTAAATCACTGCTCTAAATCAGTAACGTAAGAGATATGAATCTTAAATTTGCTCCATCTCAGATTATAAACATAAACCTAGGTTTAGCTAACAGAAGAAAAAAAAGACGTGCATTTTTATGGCTAGAAGACAGGATGTATAGTAAACTCTGAACTTCACGTGTGCTATTTAGGTTGCATGACATGAAAACTTTAACCCTACATCTTGTTTTGAAGAGTAAAATTTCTGAGTTCTGAGTACACCTCACTGCTGCAATTGCTATTGACCAAATGGCTCACAAGTGTAAAGTAAACATTTTTCGTTTGTTGCAAAATAGAGATCATACAGATTATAATATTTACAGTGCAATGTTGATATTTTGAGCAGAACTGTTTCTTCTACAATAACCCCACCTCTTTTTAACTTAAAACATTCCATTTCAATTTACAACCCTACCACTCTAAGATTTGTTTTTTAAAAGGGAAAGGTCCTGATTTAACTATAAAACTGTTCAGGAGTCTGCACATAGAAAATTCTTGTACGTTATTTTCAGAAGCTGAATAATTGAGCAGAGAACTGTTAGGCAACACAGGGAAGAGAACATTTACCACAGCCTTAAAGCAGTGAAAGAGCCAGCAGGATATACCAAGGACTGACTGAGGTACATTTATACCCCACAAAACATCTTATCTTGTAAATCTACCCCCATACTGCTGCACCATACGGAGGTTATCAGACTGAGTCCAAAAGCAAAACAACAGAATGAGCAAGGCACAGTGCCCAGGCAAAGAACAGCTATTGGCAGTTTGGCAACCATTTGAGCTGCTAATTCAACCACTCCGCAGCGTGGGCACTGGCTACTCAAATACAACTTGACTTGTCCTCTAGCATTATCCTGAAGGAAAAATGCTTTCATTATTCTCTTCTCTTTGTGGAATGAATGTCACCTTTCAGGATTTTTGTAAGTATTCTTTAACCTACAGACCTATCACTTAAACCCATTATTTTTATGGGGCTAACAGCTGCAGCAACATTTATAAACCGAGTTTCATAGGTTTCTTTATTTTTTTAACTACAAATAAACTGCAACTAAGATAACTTTGCAAGAAAAAACTTCCAGTATTTAAGATAATAAGTGATCCTTAGTGGCACAAAGTCCTTTTAAAGCCTAAAGTAATTTTTAACTCCTTTAAATAATACAATACGCTAAGTGCTCTTTTTAAATAACATTTGAATTAAGAGGTTAGCTAACATAAGAGAATTTACTGAGACAGTTCCTGGATAGACAATATCTGCAATGTTGTGCTGCGGCAGGACTGAAATACTAAGCAGCACTTAGTATTTGATGATGCCTACATTTCTAAGTCTGTAAGAGTATGCAGTTCACAAAGAGGTGATAAAATAGGTGAAATGAAAACTGTAAGGAGCCCTAAAGTTATATTTTTCTACTAATTCTTTGGCAAGCTCCACATAAAATCTACTTCCTACCTAGGTTACATGTTATAATTGCTATTACACCAGGAATTTCAAAACTATTACTCAGACTAGGCATTTGAAATAAACAGTCTTCAAAGGGAGCAAGAAAAATCAACAATGGAAAGTTGATTTCCTAAAAGCTTTTATGAAGGAGGCTATTTTAGCCAGCAATTACTGAAAAGCCATTTAAAAAACAGTTTTTTGCTTCCGTTAGTGATGATAACCCTTTCTATAGCTTTTACTTCCCTCTATCTGCTTACAGCAGCACATGATGGCATATGATCAGTGTCATGATACTGGTCACAACACCAGACGTCAGAATACAGAGTCCAGCTGTATGACCATAGCTGGCATGAGCTCACCCCTTTGCAAATGCAGAATTAGTGAAAAGAGTCTTGTTTACAGCCTACTTGGAATTGAAGTTTTCATGATGTCGAATAAACTTACTCTTCTCACACATTCTAGGTGCACATAGACTATAAACATGCAGGTAAGAACAAATTGTTCAAATTTCATGAAGTAATTAAATAAAAATAATAATAAAAACCCAACTAAAATCTACTCAGTCCATTAAATCAACATTTCCAATTTAAAGTGTACTCCATTTGAAAACGTAGAGCACATGCAGTTTTCTGTCCGAGCTACAACTGTTTCATGTATATGAAAACCACCAACCAAACACCTCCTCTCCATCCCGTGAACAACCCAAACTTCATCATATAAACTATAATCTTGTAGTGTCACATATTATATGTTATCATGAGGCGACACACATAATCCACTTTCTAGGGGTATGGGCACTTCAAGATTGATTAAAAATATTATTATATATTATTCCAGTTATATTAAAAATGTAACTGGAAATTGTAAGATATAGAAGTGATTTTACTAGTGGTGACTGCACTTTGAAGAGCTGCAAGTAGAAACAGAGAAAGCTATGTATATCTTCAGAAAAAAAAAAGGCACTTTGCAAAATTATTCTCAAAATATTTAAGTCAGTTTTACCATAGCTATTATAATGCAATAGATTACATATAAGTTACTCAAATGTAATTTTATGAATAGGTCCTATGACAAGACATTACACACATCAGTATTTTCACTCCAGACCACCTAAAACAGAGCAGAAAGCTATCCAGAGCAATAGCTAGGTAATTAGCATCTGTTACTTATTTACACTTGATAGATCAGGATAAACTTTTTTTTTCTAGATACCTTTCTTTATCTTTCTGCAAAGACAATAGCACAAGAGCATTTTGAACTTATAAACATTGCGCTGGTCAGTAAGAGTAACAAAAGTAAGTGCCAGTGGTTACGTGACTCTAAACTGTATTCAGATATTTTTAGAACAATTTGTTTTTCACACTAAGCTATATATCTAATCAGACTTTCTAGCTTGCCGTTCCAGTGCAGTTTAATTTGCTAAACCCTTCTTTCAAGGCAAACAGCTGTGTGTTGATCTTCCCTAATGATCCTTTTCCTCCATTCAACCAGCCCCACTTCATTTCACACGGTTAGGTTGGAGACAACCTTTTTAATACATCACGTCTACACTCAGCTCATACCTAAACACAAGTTGTTCCAACCCATTCATGAAGGCAAATGAAACAACACAGGATTATTTTTAAAAGAGCAACTTGCTACAATCCATAAAAAAAAATTGCTGCAGTATTTCTTTGTAGTCTATTTTCATTCAAAGGCTAGTCTAAACGTAATTATTAAATAGATACTTTGTTCAGATAACATCACATAGCTTACCAGTAAAAAGTATATGTAAGTTGTCACAGCAAAAGTGTCAAGAGCAAGACAAGTCTGTTTCCTATGAAATAATGTGCTAAAATAACATTAAGATCTAAACTAGGAAAGAATAAAATTGACTGACAGGTATTCAAAATGTAACCTGGCACAAAGACAGACTGTTGTCAAGTATCTGTTACTTCAATTCAATTATTATTTCCAGTTGCAAAACCTCCAAAGATGACTAAGTGAATCAGCAATGATTTGTTTTGGCCAAACAACTCCATGCCTTTAATAAAGTTTATTCAACCCTTCCACTGAAACTAAAAAATTAAAAACCAAACAAAACACACAAACAAAAAACCACACCAAAAAAACCCTCCAAAACACAACAACCCAAACCCAACAAGCATAAATGACTTGAATAAGGATTTAAGGTATTTTTCAGTAAGCTGACAACAGAGGTAAACCAAAAGTCAAGAGCTGCAACTACTATAAAAAGTCTACTTCTGTCTTCCTCTGCAGAAGTTTAAACCAAAATTAACTCCAAAGTTCAGCAGTGTTATACAACTTTTCTCTTTCCTTATGAACTATGAAAAGGGAATGAACGCAAACATCTTATTGTAACATCTTAAGCGTATGCAGGGCTTCTTTATGTTTCAGCATCTCAGCCTTTAAACAATCCTATTATATAGTGAGAGAAAAGAAGCAGGAGAGAGAGAATACTTCTGAGAAACACATTATCCTTGATACATGCTAACGTTGTGGCTGACACTAACGTAAAAGGCTTGTTTTACTTTAAACATAGTCCTGAAAAAATTAACACCTGAAAACAGATTTCTTTGAAATATGACAAAGAGCATGAGGAAAGATTACATATCTAAGACCATGGAAAAATTATGTATCATTTTCAGTATTATATTCAAGTTTAAAACACTGTTAAAATAGTGTTCTGTTTGGCTTGTTATTCGTTCTTTAGAAGTTGTGTTTACAATGGTACTATTGGATCATGTGCAAGATTCTCTGTACAGCTCAGTCTTAGGTCTCCTCTTTACTTGCCAACTTTACTGGACTGCACAATGGTTTTGCACCAGTAAAATGTGCGTTTGAAACTTCATTTGCTTCAAACACATATAAAGTGAGATTTAGTGGCTGCACACCAAAAATAAAAAGCCAGTTTTCTGAATAGATGTCTTAAAAATAATAATAATTTTGTCAGAAAAGCTTTCATAAGCCTGTTATTACAAATATGAAAAACACCACCTAATTCAGGAAGGTTTTTGGTTGTGTTTTTTGTGGGTTTTGGGGTTTTTTTTTTCCCCTTCACAAAAAAAAAGTCCATGATATAATGTTTATATCAATTCTGTCCATTTCTATTCCAGGTAAAACAAGAAACTTTAGAGCAGAACTTACCCATTTTTACTAAATACCCGTATCCATGCTTGTAGGTTTGGTCCCAGTATACACAAGCATTGTAAAGAAGTAAAGGTAGACAGTAGAACTGCAAACAAAAACGTCTCTGCCACTGACCTACAAAGAAGGAATATTACAAAATTAAGTGAGGTAGCTATAATTTTCTAAGAGGTCCAAGATTTAGGATGAAACCAACCCTTTAAGTCAACTTGTGAAATCATGGATGATTTCTTTCTTAAACCTCATGTACAAGAATAAAGTATTTTATTCTTACTCTGTAGAATAGTAAAGAAAGATGGAAAGAATTCAGGTATCTCTTTATCTCAACAAAGACCCAAATGCGGCAAGTATTTTAGAATCTTGATAATTGTAACATTTTAAAAAACACAGGTGTACCTCATATAGAACTTAAGTTCTGAATTGAATTTATTTCATTATTCCATTTATTTTATTAGCATCAAAATGATGAAAGAAATGCAAGATGCCCGTTTCAGAATTTTATGAGGAAAATGACTAAATGAAACTTGGATAAATGTTTGTACCCATATGTTTAACATAAACATTAAAGGAGTTTAACTGTCTTGAACAACAAGTCTCCAAATACAGAGAAAAGGTAAGAGCCAGCTTCTAAAAATCAAACAAACAACCCCCCCCCAAAACATAAATAAACCAAACAGACAAACAAAACACACACACAGAGAAATGAAACAGCCACCCTTCTTCCCCTAGTCAGGAGCTTATCCTTTAACTTCCATTGTACCAGGAAATACACAAGTACTTATACCAGTATGTGCAAGGAGAACCGCCCCTTAAAATGTTTAGAGAAAGATAGGGTCTTCTGACTTACTCTATGAGAGGTGCTCCATAAAGAACAATAATCGCATGAAATAGTATGCAAGACATGAAAAAGTATATACAGCATTTTAGAAATCTGGATATCTAAAAAAGAGCAATAAAATATCAGAACAATGTTTCAAAAAGAAAAGAGAACGTAAGTAACATACACAGACTATCTTATGAATAGCATTGTACTCTACCTATTTCTTTAGCACAGTATGATGATAATAGCATGGCATATTTCAAAGCAGTTTTCCATACGTTTAAGACTTTAAATAATTATTTAAAAAATTATCACACTCCATCTACATTTTTTTTTTTCATGCACCCTATTATAATAGGGCAAACGTACAAAAAATATAACTGGAAATGATAAGATAAACAGACACAATTTTATTGGATATTTTTACATTTCTGTTTTACATCTGAGTGTTATGTCCATTCACTAAAAGGCATCTTTCACAGAAAGTGGAAAAAATATTTAAAAGCAAGAAAATACGTCATATGAGAAAAACCAGACATTCAGAGTCAAATGTAATACATTAAAATTACATGAAATAAAACCCACTACATTTTGAACTTGGCATCTTAAGTTCTAAATCCTCTTGAGAAATGTCCATGAAATTCTATTTATCTGCAAAACATTATGAACTTAAGCAACAGTTTCTGGGTACTCACTATATCATATAGAAGCATAGCCACTTGATAAACAGTTCTTGTTAGGTCTGTTCTGATCAGGTCACCAATGGAAATCCATTAATTTCACTTGAACAATTTTTTTGGATATTTATTCCTTATGCTAGGCTGGGATGAAATCTCAACTACAACATCAAGCCTGCTATGTTTTTAAATCACAGATGGTTACAATACTTGTTTTCCATGATAATTTTGTGTATTTCATATCCGCCTCAGTCAGCAAAACTAGACAGAAGCTTAGCTTTGCCTACAAAGATACTGCTTTCAGGGATGTTTGTCCAAGTGTTTAAGGATCACCGCATCAGAGGTCTGACTCAGCAAGTTGGGAGCACAAGACCAACCACCTGATTTCAAAACACCAGTGCATTCTCTGACTCTTGAACAAGTTGCGTGCTGCTCCAAATTCTCTCTGTTCAAACCTATTTCACTGGGATTCATACCTTTAGGACTCTCATTACAAACTGTAACTACAAATATTTTGCCCAGATTTAGATTCTTCTTTATACAAGTTTCATCATTCAGTGAAGCGGGACCATATTAAATCTTCTCCGGGCCATTTAAAAAAATTTACCAACTTTAAGTTGTAATGAGCTACTCTTGCTTTCGTAAGTCTCGAATTCTAAAACCTACTTATCTTCTGTTAAACTTACTAGAAAGTTATAACTACACATGTGAAGTGTTTCTTCAGAAGGCTGAAGGTCAGGCCTGAACTATGAATTGAATTCTGTGCCCATTCAATTTTTGCCACCATACAAATTGTTGGAAGACCAACAGCTGGGACTATAAATGACAACATATTGACAAGAAAAGGGAAAGGCACAGAATCGGCCACCTGAACAAGTTATTTACAGGTAGAGAAAATTTAATACCACAAAAAATATCGGAGAACTGATTTCAAAAGGTGCCACATTGAGCTCATTCATGGAAAACAAGAACTCACCACCGGAAAATGTCGGGTTTTGGTTTGTTTTTTTTTCCCCTTTCTCATTTGATTAACTCAGTGAAAGAACTTGCTTCCCCCTCTGTATTGTCTGCTAGCCATTTAAGAATAAAAATCTTACCTTGTGAGTAAATGAACTTCTTTTAGGAGACAGATTTGTTTTAAGGACTAAGTGTAAGATTATATTAAAGGTACTAACACAAACAGAACAAATACACAGCCACGCGAGGTGCGTTCCCAAAACTGTGAATCCGTCCCAGAAGAAAGCCGGAACAACCGCGGTCAGAATAACGGAAAAAACACAGAGGAGGTTGGCAGCCGAGAGCTTCCTCAGTTCTGCTTCCTTCATCGCGTTCCCTGTTCACCGGCCACCTGCAAGACAGCAAGTCGCACCCTGTTACCGAAACGGGGTGGCAGAAGCGCTGCGGGATGGACGGGCTTTCCTAATCGCCATACACAAGGCAGAGCCCTGAGCTTCGTTTGGGGTGAAAGTGCTTATTTTGGGGCAGAAGAATCTTCAGGCGTTTAAAAATCAACCTCAAGCCCAGGGGCACAGCAGCGCCCGGCCCTCACACCAACCGAGCGCGCTTCCTGACCAGGGGAACCGCCTCCGCCCACTTCCGCACCCGGGCCGGGCTCCTCCTCACCGCTCCTTCTTGCAGCGGTGGGGCGGCCTCCTGACAGGCC
>JAAGNO010012620.1:81052-94863 GCA_033439905.1 Ceryle rudis | reverse complement strand
AATAATGTAAGTTTTTGTTTGTTTGTTTTTTTGGGTTTTTTTGGTGTTTTTTTTTGGTTTTTTTGTTTTGTTTTGTTTTTTCAAATGGCATTCAGGGTTACAGAATGGAAAGGAATCCCATTTCACTGCAGCCATCTGTTCCTAAAATGGAGATGGAATGGCATGACAAGATGGAAACTCTCTCTCCAGTCTCCACCTGCTCCCTGGGTAACTTTTTTTAATACTATTCCAGAACACTAAACCTTACTTAGAAAAGCCAATATACCAGATGTCCTTGACTGTCTCACCTTCTGGATGTGCTGACACTCACCATAACTGATCCTCCTATCCAATCTCTCTCATATATGCATGCATGAAAAAGGCACCGGGCAGTGTGCACAATGACAAGTCCTCTCTTGGACGCTGTCCTAGGTATGTGAGGAATGACAGTTGTTTGTTTCAGAGTTGGTTGTTTGGGTTTTTTTTTTATTTTAGTTCTAGCTGCATAGCCCCGCGTGCTTTGGTCAGGCAGCTCCATGTTAGCAATACCATAATAACCAACTTGGAAGCCACCACACAAGCAGACCTAATCTGGGAACTGAAATATGAACAGCCTTAGCGACTCAATGTGAGCTTCCTCTGCCTAGGGAAAATATATAATCCCAGATGAGTGGGATCACCTATGCTCTGATCAGGTGTATGGTTTTTACCCAGCTGTACCCACCTTGCTTTTTCTTTGATACAAGCTTTTAAATAATCATATGATAAGCCCCTGGTTTCTATCTCTGCTCCTCCTGAGAAGCAGGCCACATCATGCAGACTCTTCTGTGGCACACAGCACAGCTTAAAACTTGTTTACTGCTTCTATAAAAGCCTATCAAAAAGTCAAAAAATAGTTTTTGTTTTCCCACACTATAAAGCAGATTGCCACTGTTCTCATCAAATCAGGTAAGCTGCCAATGAAACATACAGGTTTCTTGGTGCAATCTTCGGTCAGCACTGAATCTGGCTGCTCAGACCACAAGTTACAAAGTCAAAGCCCCGTAAGAGAATCATTGTGCGCACACAGAAGTGTACAATCAAGAAACATGTTAAAAAAAATTAAAATTGTCTTGCAAACAAAAATTCTACAAATAAAACTCAGCATATGTTAGAACCCAAACCCTATTTCTTATTTTTCTGATATATTTATGTCTTACCCCCAATACATACATGTAAGTTTACCATAGTGTACTTACTGTCCATTTCATTATCCACAAGTAGAGATCATGTATCTAAATGTGTTCTAGATATAAATATGTAGTAAAAATGTATTTTCAAACTTTTTCATTGGAAACTACAAAGCAAGAGTTATGTCTACATTTGCTTGGGTTTATATCCCTAGTTCTTTATCAACAGACTTCTTTTACAGATGAGATAAAGTTCTACCTGTTTGCAGTTTGACACTTTTTTCCAGATGACTACTTTTATCTGTAAACAACTGATTAAGACTATTTTCCCTCTTTGCATTGACTTCGTACTCCCATCACGTCCCCCAGAATCAAGGGAATGGACCCAAGCCTCACATACCTTGAAGAGTCCAGTTATGGCAGCTACAAAGAGAGGTGACTATGGCAATTATTAATTAACAATTTGTTCAAAAAACTATCCAGAAAAGGAAACAAAGAAACTCATGAGTGAACAAGAAAGATCTCTCTTGGTTCATTCCTTGTTTGGACAATGATTTATTTGGATTTGAGGACCTGTTTGCCATGCTACAGCTGCTTTTATGATCTCTGTTTCTTGACATATCTGAAAAGCCAAGTCTGATGTAAAGGCTTGATGGATATCTGCCTAACTAATGGATGTAGCTATTACTTTGTATTTTCCTTCTTTATTACATTTTCAGAATCAAAAGGAGATAAGCATTACCATGAGGCACTGTTATCAATACCAAGGACACACACAAAAGATGTTTCAACAAAATGAAATTCTACATGTTAGTAGACAAGATGCTGTTAGAAAGTGCCAGATAATTAAATTTTAGAGAGAATCACAAATTTTGGACCTCTCAGAGTGATGAGATCTGTCAGACACAGATAAGAATTCATATTTTAAAAATATACAGGGTTTCATATTGCATCTTTCTTTTAACTGAGAACAAAATAAACCAGTTATTTGTGCCAAGAGTTCCAACCAGTCTGTCATGTTGCAAAAGACAATGTATCACTCTGGTTGGGCCACCACCTTTCTGACACTGAGAGACACAAGTTATAAATACTGAAGCAGGAATTTGTATTCACACAGTGTAGCAAAAAAATAGTGGGAGAACAACAGAGGATGAATTTATCTCAGAACAATGTCCTAACCAATGGCCCAGAGAACAGAAAGCCCCAAAAGCAGAGGTGGGCACCAGAAGGGACACAGTAGATCTGCATGTCTCAAACTGGAGACCTGGCCATCCACCTCCCACCTGCCAGCTAAGAGCCTGCCAATGTCTGGGGTTTGCCCTGTCCTCTGGAACACATTTCTCTCTTTTCCACATTTTACAGATTTGGGACATACAAATTTTGGATTCAAAGTGATACAGAAACCAAATACGTTTTAATATTTCAGAGGAAGGAAAATTATAATACTGATTTTTGTCTTGTCAGTGCCATGTATGAAAGCTTGCAGGCAAAATTCTGTCACATCACTGTCTGCACAATGAACTTGCTGTGTTGCATGACAAATGGGCTCCAAATTGTAGCGTGGCAAAAAAATGCCCTCTTACTAGTTTGCATTTCTACTACAAATTTTGAGCTATATTTAACATCAGTAATGGATAAATACAAAAACATGACATAGAAAATACCTCTGTATCTTCCATAAGCACCACCCCACTAATTAAAAAATAAATAATAATAAACCCAAAACTTAAAATACATGATTGGATATATTCTGCTTATACTTACGGGGTCATTTAGAAAGATGAGCTTCCGTGCAATCAATATGGGCCTACTACTGGAAAACAGGTGTCTGGGAGATCGGGTTAAGAAAAAACTTCAAGTTTTTAAGCCTATCCTGAAAAATGCCTGTTGCTTTCAGTGGCTACTTAAACTGTTTGAGAGACAACTTAGTGTATGGGAAGCAGGCAACAGAGGGGCCGCAGGGGCCTCTGTGAGGAGAGGCTGAGGCTGGTTCGAACCAATTCCCTGCACGACACAGCTGGGCCTCTCAGCAAAGATGGTGGTGCCTCGGGGAAAGTGTGTTTAAGATGAGGCAAAAACACTGACTGGCATTGAGGAGCGAGGTAACGTCTGAGAAACAGCCCTGGAAGCTCCAAGGTGAGAGAGGAAGGAGTGGAAGGAGGTGCTCCAGGGGCTGGAGCAGAGATTTCCCTACAATCCATGGAGGAGACTATGGTGACACAGGTTGTCCTCCGCAGCCTGTGGAGGACCCCATGCTGCTACAGGTGGTTATGCTCTGAAGCATCTGCAGCCCATGGAGGGACCATGCTGAAGCAGTTCTAGAAGGACTGCAGCCCATAGAAGACCCCAAGCTGGAGAAGGGGAAAAGTAAGAGGAGGAAGGATTAGCAGAGACCAACTGCTATGAACTGACCACAGTAATTCTTCCCCACTCTCCTGAACTGCTCAGTGGGGGAGGGCAGAAGAGCTGGGAACGAAGGAATGAAGTTGAGCCTGGAAATAAGGGGAGGTGCTTCTGGTTTTGTCTCTGTTTATCACTATGCAAATCTATTTTAATTATCAATAAATTAAATTAAAAATTAAAACTTTTTGAAGTGAAATCTGTTTGCCCATGACGGTAATTGCTAAGTGATCTCCCTGTCTTTATCTTGACCCTGAGCTTTTCTGTCTTACTTTCTGTTGAGAAAGTGAACAAGAGAGGTTGGGTGGGGGCCTGGCAGCCAGCCAAGGTCAACCCACCATGCTTGGGGATCAAATTTGGGAACTGCTTTTTACTAATTTAGGTAGTCCAATTATACAAAAGTGACTGAAGTTCATTCTTCATTACAATGCCAAGCACACTTGCTAATAGTGAGATGAGCAGTACTTGCTATATAGAAAGTAAATGGACATGTCAGCACCCACTGCCCCCAGACACATTCTGCGAAGGCTCAAGTTTCTGGAGTGATTTCAGAAGCTGCTTAAACTGATTTAAGGCTTTGCTGCTGCTGAAAGAGATCCTGCCCTACTTCCCACATACACATCACTGCACTATTCCTTGTGTGACAGCAGTAAGTCTTATCTGGCTAAAAACTACCCTGTTACCTTTAGTAACAGAACAAAGAATGTAAGACCATCACTTCCAGCAAAAATGTGTTTTTATGCTACCCTTGGGACTGTTTCGGGCTCATGATTCCAGTGCAATCAGAAAATAACCATTCTTATTAGATTTAGATCATAGCTCTTAACTTTACACTGGGGTTTCTTAAAAAGTCCATCCTGATTTATTCAGATGTTTAGAAGTATTCTGTTGTTTTTTTCTTTGAAACAATTTGTCACCAATTTTTTTTCTACATCACTTGACCAAACCTGTGATAGGACCAGAGAAATTTCTGAACAAAACTGAATTTACAGCCTACCTAATCTTGCATGCTCTGACAAATGACAACATCAATTATTTTAAAAAAATGTGCATGACCTCCTGCAGAAGTTATCTGGAACATAATTCATTCCGTGAAAGAATATCCCACCCACTTAGCCATTTATTTTGCCCTATATGTGGATTTCTTTTTCTTCCCCACAAAATCTTGCAAGAACTTACTGTTGCTGTTCTCACTACCATAAAATTTCAGAAGTCCTTTGATTTTTGGCGGCTTCTTGGCTTCATCCTGTAGTAATCTGGTGGGCCTTTTACCCATGCAGTTAAAAACCACAATACTCTTCCCAGGTGTGGCATGCACTTAGAGGTGCATACTTTCCCCATAAACCTATTTTTTCCTCCAGGTTTAGTTTCTTTTTTGCTTGCAAAGTCTTATGCCCCCTGCCACATAAACATATGCAGGAGAATAAGCCTCTATTTTCTGACCATCACGGATGCTGAAATTGACTGGGAGAAACAGCAAGTACTCCCAAGTACCACCTCAGTGAGTTCTGACTGTTTGATTGTTCTCATTTTGTTTAACAGCTTATGTGTAATTGCTGCTGGTTTAGACTGCAACACAATAAATGCAGCACTGTGGGAAGAAAGAAGCCTTCTTTGCACCAGCAGTTTTATTCTCTTTCTTATAGGCAGAGTAAGACCTGAACTTGATTGTATTACTTTGCAAATTTTTATTTTCCCCAAAAAAGCCTTTGGTATGCCTGAAATATCCTCAGCTGCCAAAACCCAGAAATCTCATTGTGGCTAATGATAGCTGAAGTAACATTCAGCTAAAGAAGTTATACACAGTTTAATAAATTTCAGCACATTAAAGTAATTTTTGCATTTATTGTCTTCCCTATTTCTAATGGATGCATGCACCACAGATCTATGTAAAATTAAGATGGAAATGATTAAAGGAGGCAAGATATATCCATCTATAGCCTAGGGATTTTCATTTTACAGTGGAATGTTGGCTCCCAAAAGATGAATGAAGTCTTAGTTCTGAAAACAGAAGGTCAAAAAAATACAGGAAAAAGAAGTTGTGCAAATATTTATATTCCCAGAGACAGGTTTACAGTCTATCAACCTTTGCTCTGAGACAGGTCTGTAAACTGTGGCAACATTGTTCACCTGCAATTTTGGCATTCATTGCACAATGCCTTAGTCTTTGTTTCTTAAACAGTACCATGGTAATATGTGAACATCTTTCCAGTATATAGGACAGAAAATATAGATATGTACTAAAATATTTTTAAAAATAAATTAATCAGTTGAGAAAGTATATTTTTTCTCAACCAAGTTAGAGAAGACATAGGTAAAATCCTCTGTCTTGTAGGGAGATATTTAACATTGGTTTATAAGATATTTTCTTTCACCGAGGTATGCTGAGTATAAATCTTAAAATTAATCACCATTAATCGCTGAATTAAATGAAATTTTATTTGTATTCCTTCATGGTCCATCATGGCTAATAGAGTTTTCTAAGTATGAGAATGAAATGGGGATTCCAGCATTTCCACTTGTTTTCGTAGGGCTAAAACCAAAATACTACTAAGTCAAGAAAAGGGGAAAGAACTCTTATCAAACTGCTTTGAACTGTCACTGTTTCTTGAATTAAATGGGGTCAGACCATTGAGACTGGTTGGTCTGGGGCATCCCAATTCCAGACCTGTACTATTTACAGCCTTCCTCTGTACTCTGTGGAGATTCCCCTAAGTGCTGACGTGAGCACCACACTCTGCATTTCTAGAATGTTCAAAGCAACTACAGTGGAAGCAGCAAGAGAACTGCTTTCATCCTTGTTACTGTCATCAAATAAAAGCAAAAAATAACAGCAAAATCAACACACCGCAAATATTTCTAAATGGAAAGTAGCATTAAAGATAAATTACCTCTAGAAGAGTAAAAGAAATATTATTACCAATTTAATGTAATTTTTAAAATAGGAACATTCCTTCTAACACCTAACTGCAATTGTTTTAAGCACTTCCCAATACTCAAAAAGTCTCAGAAGGTATTTCCTACTGACTCTGTTTATTACAGTATCCTCTTTAACCCAATTTGTAACATATTACACAGGCATCAACAACACTAAGAGAGCTACCAAACAAATTCTATGACTTGGGTGACAGATTAAGAAGCATATCTAGTTCAGATTCATACATTTGATCCTTGGGTTTTGTTGCATCCTTAAGATACCAGTGTAGATTTTTTTTTTTTTTTAATTCTCCTGGATTCATTCTTATTCCATTTTTGCTTTAATTTGCTTTCCCAATTCATATTTACCTTACAGACAACTTTATTTTATGTCACATTCCTGTGAACATTATTGTAGCTTACGATTATGTGGATAATCTCTTTAGTAGCAATCCACCTCAGGGCACAAGACAGTCAAACGTGCATGCAAGTCCTTGAAGATATTGTTCAGATAGAAATTCAATTTTCAAATCTCAAAACATTTGACTCTATTTAAATTAGTTTGAGCTACAACATTGGTGACTTACTCCCAGACACATTTATAGACAGTATTTCATATTCTCAGAAGAAACTTCCTCTGAGACACACAATAGTGAACAGAGATGGAAATTAATTTTATTACTGTGATGAACACACTACTACTACAATCAAAATTCATTTGCAATTTTTGGTGGAACAGGAACAGATGCAGGGGAATTAGAATACAAAATATTTTTCCAGTCTCTCTCTCACTCTTCCCCCCCACCTTTTCCACATTCAGCGCAAGGCCGTACTGTGTTTCATTACTGAAAATTAAAGGTAGGCTTTCAGCAAAATGACAGCTACTGCTGAAGTCACACATTGAGAATCTCACAACAATCTGCTCTACAACGCATACAAATAGTATTATTCTTTCCAAGTGATTTATTTTCTTTGGGGACAATTTACTTTGAGGACACATTGCTTTGCATTTTCATGTGGCTCTTCGCTTGTTTTGTGAACTTTCATTGAGAAGTGCCCTGACATTTCATTGTCTTTATATGCTGTCGCTTTTCATTTGACCTGTGAATGATCTCCATTTCCACAAGCTCTCTGCGGAACATGTACACAAACAGAAAAAGTATAAAAAGCTCTAACCCAAATGAAGCCTTGAAGCCCTTGCAAGTATAAACAATTAATTGGTATGGGAACTGTGATGTGCACTAAGTCCTGTAAATATCTTCTGACTATACAGAAACTCGTTTCCTCTGTTAAAAGGAGCGGGTTTAGTATAATGTTTCACTGAAATTTCAGCAAGTCTGGCAATTATAAGGAATCTTAACAGAACAAGATTGTTTCTCTTACTCTGCTCATCCCTGGAGAAAACATGAAAGAGACTGGGTAAAGACAGCCTGAGTTATAGCAAGCAATGCTACTTAGATTTAACATACTCAGAAACTATCCATGCAATTTACTAAAAACAGCTCCTTTGATTAATTTCAAACAGTTATCAAGTCAAGAAGTACTGAAACAAAGCTAAAATGGGTAGTAATAAATTTTCACTGTTGATTGCTGAAACAAGTATTTTCAGATGAAGCAGTAACAGTAGCAGTATAATAAATTAATTTCCAAAGTCACCAAACCAGAATAGCAGTGAAATAACCTCAGAACATCCCTAAAAAAATGTATGTTCCTCTTCCCCTTACAACAATAGTTAAACAGAGATGGAAATTAGAGGAATGAAGAGGATTTTTATTTACTAATATCTATGAGCACTCTGCATTTTTACTATTTGTCTTTCAAAAAGAATAGTCTCTTACCAATGTAATTACCTTACGGGAAATAAAGACTTCCTTAGTAAATATATTTATACCTGGACATCATTGCTCTCTATTAATACAATCGTGACATAAATTTCATTTTTGGTTCCTAAAATCAGAAAAGTTAAATTATTTAATGTAGAATGTAAGACCAATACTACAATCACTGCTCCTAATTTCAATATGCTATCTACCTCACTGGTACAGAGGCTTATGAAATTACTACAGAAGTTGATGTGACTGCCTGGTGGAGATGACGGTGTACAACCAATAACTCAAACGGACCTCGTTAGCTAAAAAGGTACAGCAGACAATGCATCTAAAACCTGAGGAATCACAGCAAGATAATAAGCAGCTTCCATCACTTAAGATATTCACAGCCAAAAATATAAGGACGCACACTACTGAATGTAGTGTCAGAGACAATCCTTATTCAGAAGTGATCTGCATAGTGGTGCACAATGGCAGATGCCACAGCATATTTTTTCATGATGCAAGGCTGCTCAAGATCATCTATGGATAATGAACCATGACAGCTTGGGATTTGAAAAAAACAAGTTGATGGTAAGAGAAGGCAAAGAATACAACTACTATCTGAACAGCTAAAAAACGCATATAAACTGGTTTTTTTTCTGTCTTTAACATCAGCATGAAATACAATGTATTACCACAATATTTTATGTGCTAATAGACCTTACATCAGAAAAAGCTATTTCTGTTTTCTTTTTACTACCTCTATTTCTTGGAAAGCACCATGCATTCAAGCATTTAACAGGGTGTAGAGGTAAAAGAATCCATTTGTTTAAAATACCTTATATGGTTGGCATCAATGCAGTTTTCTTTCCAAGGGGAAATCTTGAACGAAGGCTTTATCAGTCAGTTTCTAGTTTCTTCACAGCTCAGAAAAAAATCCGTTTTTCTTTCCTCCCTTTAAGAGAAAGACATTCCATGTAAATGTTTGCCAGCACCTGTGCAGCTGTATTTTCCATTTTTGCCCACTAACAACTGCTGTTTAAAAACTCCTTTAATTATACTTGGTTTGTTTAGTGCCCTTCAGCTGCTGATTGCCAGAAGTTGATTATCATGAGAGATAATCAGATTGTTAAGATACACAGGAAAAAAAAAAAAAAAAACAAACTCCATGAATGAGTTTTCTTCATCATGGACTCATTTGGACTGTTTTCTTAG
This sequence comes from Ceryle rudis, assembly GCA_033439905.1. Classification (NCBI taxonomy): domain Eukaryota; kingdom Metazoa; phylum Chordata; class Aves; order Coraciiformes; family Cerylidae; genus Ceryle; species Ceryle rudis. Next base: position 85,373 of record JAAGNO010012620.1, on the reverse strand, counting down.
TATGCTACAAAATTATATATTTCTGTAGATTTCATCACTGAGCCAAGTATAGTGAATTGTAGTAATCTTATACACTTAATATTTTCTTACTGCTGTATCTCAACAAGGTTCCTTAACTTAGCATGGTCAGTGAATTCATTTGATACCAAAAAGACATGGATTTATACTTGCACATTTTTTACCTTCTACACACAACCAGACAATTTCAAAACAGCTTGTATTAAGAAGCAAAAGTGACATAAGAATGAAATCTTTAGACTCAAACAATTTCATAGAACTATTCATATTCTGAGATAGATTTTTTTTTTCCCCTCCTTTCTCAGCTCTTCTGTTTTCCTTCTACAGAGTCTCATATTCTGATAAATTGAGAAAATTCAAGTCACATTTTTCCCCATAGCTATGATGAGAAGCTCCAGTGAAGTGAAAACTGAATTCTTACTGTGCTGGAAGTTGTTTGAGCAAGACTGTTAGAGATATTTAAGATTTTATAAATCAAATCCCTGGGATGGGCAAAGGATAGGAGTAAAGCTGTATCTACATATTCGTTCCACAGATGGAAGCTGAGGTACACAAAATTAAACCATATGTTGAATGTCTCACAAGGAGCCTGGTTTAAGGAAACTTCTCAGCCTTAAATGTCTTGCCCAATACCTTATTTGTACACCATAAAAGCTGTCCTCAGTCCCCATATCTTACATGTAGTGGTTTTGATTATTTTCCTTAGTAATATATATATCATCATTTCATTTTGCTGGTCTTGGTAATATTTAAAACAGCAACAGTTCTTAGCAACAAAGATTTTTTTATTTAATAACAGAAGTATTGCATAGTTCAAAAGTTCATTAGAAGTATTTAAAATAGTTTGGAAGCTCTCATTTTCTACTATTTAAGTCATAACGAATCAATAGTTAACCACAACAGTAAAAATGATGGAATTTTCTATAAATGTGGGTACCTATAATTTGTCTTCTGATTTTTTATGAAATAAAGTCCGTATCAACAAGGTGCATTGCATTGAATTTACAGTCACCAAAGTCATGGGATGGGAAGAATTTACACCACCACACAACGTGCCTTTTCCATCAGAAAAGAAAAGAAAGGCTAAATCCTTTAAATTACTCTAGGACCTAGGGTTTTAATGAAATAACTTTCAGAAAAAGATAGTTAAAAATGTTCCAGCTAACACAGTCAACAATTATTTTCTACCTTGTGGCTGTCTGGATCCAATATATTTATTTATCCAAACAACAAAGTAAAATTAAACTCATTAGATGCAAGCCACAACATTAATATAAGAACATCACTGCAACGTCAAGGACTCAAGGTTTAATTCAGCCTCTTTCCAAGGCTTTAGGACAATCTCCGAATCATACACTTTCTGTGGGGATCCACACTTAACTAGTGCCTAGATTAGTATTTTTTAAGGAATTTAAAGGGTCCACTCCTCTCAGTCTTTGTATGCCCTACGATTTACATACCATACAGAGCACATTCTTAAAATATTTTTTTATTTTTATGGTGAGGTTTTTTTCCAAGAATAAAAGATCCTCTAATTTTTTATACCCAAAAATGGATCCTCATTTTCCCTCCCTTTTCTTTCTTTAGAGCACATGGTATATACTGTATGTTCCTAGATACCCAAGTACAGTTCCCACTGAATTCTACTTTCCTGCCTTCCTGACTCATTTCTCAACCATTCCCAGCTGTCTCCAGCTACGATTATTAGCTGATGCTAATGGCAGTTATGTTGGCAGCTCTACATCTGCAGTTGTCAAAAGACAACACAGGAAACTATTTTTATCCTTTTTGTCTTGCTACACGAGTATACTGAGGCCCTCCATGAGAATGCCACAGGTTTATCATAGCTAGCCTTAGGAGTTCCAAGAAGCTTGAGCACACTCAGCAATGACTGCAAATGGAGATTTTTTCATCTTCAGCATAAATAGCTCTCTTTCCTCTGTGAATTATGATGCCTTTTTAAAAGGGTTATGATTTTGCTAATTCTAGTGGATATTCACAGGGGTGACCACAAGCACAGTCTGTTCAGAACTGGCAACCTCACTACTAGGCAAAAAACCTAATTCCACCAAAAAGGAAACTTTCAAATAGGACACTTAGTTTTGTGTTGAGATCTTAATTGTGTTAAAAAGCCCTCACTTCTAAGGAGACAGCAGTTATCTGTTGGGAGTCAGGAAAAGACAGATAACTCTATCAACAAAGTAAGTTTTAGTATGCTGGTAACGGTAACAATGAAATGGGATCTGTGTTTCAACAAGAATTTTCAGGTTTTCTTAGAGATTTAAAACTTCTTTTTACAAGTCCCTTGGGGAACAGAATGAACCTCTCTCACTTACTGGATGAACAGTGTATAATACATTGCGTAATGAAATTAAGCAGCCTGAAATACATGTGAACATGACTAATGAGACCAAATGCAGCAGGAAACTCAAACAGATGGCTTAAGCATGCTAGAACAGAGTAGCAGGGAGAGATCTGAATGTTTTGTACACAAATATAATCTTTGTATTTCTGTATAATACTGCATCTGTCAGCACTTTGACAGTCTATGGATCACAAGTGACAGGCTGACAGAATTCTAATAGTCACCATGGAAATAATGTGTCTTCCATAGGGATGCAAAATGCAAACAAAATATAAGGGTATGAGGAGTTTTGTTTTGCATTTTGTGTCTTGCTTTTCTTAATTGCATAAGAAGATACTTAAGACAGTGGTATATTTTTAATGAACTAATCTTTTCTCCACTGAGAGTCTGGTTCTCAGATACCTCCCCATCAGAATGAACATTTGGGGGAAAACATACAGAGAGAGAAAGAGGGTAGCAGGCAGTAAAAGATGATGGGAAAAGGCTTTCTTATCAAGAAAGGTCAATGACCAACTTATGAAGGATCCTACCAGAAACATGGAAAGATGGAGACAAAATCAGTTTGCTCTCATTGCTTTCTGGGAAAAATAAAAATCTGTCCATAAGAAAGATTAACTGTTCATTTCTATAAATTGAGGTGAAAAGGAGGTTACCAGGCAGCTTCCCCTCAAGAGGTATTTCTTGACTGAAGCTGTAATTCTGCTCTGCATGCATCACATACTGACACTGGCTATTTACATCTGCAAATTCATGGGCTATGCCTGTAGTTATGTTAAAAAAACAAACAAACAAGCAAGCAGATTCAGAAAGAAAAAGTATCAGTCTGAGCAATCTTACAATGTCATCCTGCCACCTTCTCTACCACAAATGACAGGAATAAAATGGCTTTGGTTGCGTATTTTCTGGCAGCTGATATTTTTTTTTTTCCCTAGAAAACTTTAATATTTTTGAAAGAAAGCAGAGACACTACCTGCAATTGCAATATAAGGACACCTTGTCAACAAAGTAATTTTAAACAATGTTAACAAGAAAGCTATTTAATTCTTTTTTCTGCACCTCTTGCTAAGTGTAACAGTCTGTTCCACTGTTGATGCTAATGCTACATCTGTAGCACACATACCACATCTTTGACTATTACATAGTCTCATTATTTAGTGCTCACATTGCAATTTAGTACTGAAGAATTTATTACCAACACAAATTGTAGAGGTCTAATATTCAGACATTCTTTAATCTTTTCAGATAGTTTTCAAAATCTGTGTGCACTGGTTTCCCATTTTTAATGTTCAGAATTTTTAGAATCACAGAAAGATAGTGAATAATTTTATGGAGCACCACCAACGGGGGAAAAAAAAATAAAAATAATCACAAAATGCACAGGTTTTTTTAGTTTTAGACAGTAATGATGTTTCTTTAGTATTTTTTCACTGACTACTGACTGTATTTTTATCTCTGGTCTTAAATAAAAAACATTAATATGCTTCAGACTGAAAGAAAAGTTATCTCCATTCTACAACAACCACATAGTCTCTAAAAACCTGGCTTCTGTAGACTAGCAAAATCTTTCATTCAGCCTTGACCTACATCTATCAGGTGACATATGTGGGGATTTGGATGATCTCTTTATTTTACTGAAAATTATTCTTAATTACACTGTAGCACAGTGTAATTCAAGAATATGTAACTCAAGAAATGTTATAAAGTGTTTGTTACATGACAAATGATCTTAACTGAGAACTGGAACACACAGACGTCATTCCATCCTGTATTATTTGTATCAGGTCTCCCTCTGACCTTCCCTTTTAAACCCTGGCCACTATTCAAACTATCAGCAAACTCCATCACTGTCCATCACTATCCTTCACTATCCTTGTAGCTTTCTAACATAACTTGTGTTAAATATGAGCATCTATCCCAGTACTAATAAAAACATGGGGT
>JAAGNO010012620.1:52088-70695 GCA_033439905.1 Ceryle rudis | reverse complement strand
CAGGTGCAGGACCCTGCACTTGCTCTTGTTGAACCTCATGAGGTTCACCTGGGCCCACCTCTCCAGCTTGTCTAGGTAATAGGAGCTACTGGAGCAACAGATTGTCAGTAAGGCTGATTTAAATGCATTTTTCAATGAGTTATGTTTTTAGATGAAGTTTTCAGAGAAAGTATATTTAAAGACACACAGGTCAAGGGATGATGAGAAGGTAGATCAAACAACATAATTTCAATAGCTTTCTTTGAGGTTCTGGAGTTTATAAGACATCAGTAATGTGAGAGATCTCACATATCTGAAATTCAGAAAACCATTTTTCATATGCTGCCACATGGGAAATCATTACTCAGTCTACAGAAAATTAGGATTTATATGAGAAATATTAGGTCAATAAGAAACTAACTGAAGAGAAAATGAAAGTTCTTAGTGTTGTAAAGTTTCAGGCTAGAGAGAAGCTATTAAGAGAGTTCCTCAATGGTCAGTCTTGGGAGAAATCTTGTTATTTTCATAATGACCTTGGCCAAAGTATCAGTACTATACCAGTGAAATCTTATGATAATTCATTGTTGAGGAGAAAATCAATACTGAAGAGCACTAGGACACCCATATGCAAAGAACCTGATGACCCTGAGAACATGAGTAATATAAATGAAGTAACAGTCTATCAGACATACAGCAAGGCCATCCCCCTAAGGTCTAATCAAAACATTTCTTTCATAAGCCAAAAGTTGATCAGTTGAAAATGACTGAGGTGGAAAAGGGCCAGTCATAGGATTTAAGTATGAGTTGTTAGTGTTAGATAGACAATGCAACTCTAAGCTGCTTCAAACAAGATTTTTCAGGAGAGAAGGAGATACTGATACTATTGTAGAAGATGTGGGGGAAATCTAATCATCAACATCTCTAATATTGCCATAGAATCCTGTTCACTCATGTTGAAGAATGATAAGCTTAAATTGGAAGAGGTGAATAAAAAAGGTGCCAAAATGATCAGAGAAATGGAAAATCTATCTGACAAAAAGAGACTAAAAGTACTTAAGCATATCTGGTCCAGTGAAAGGAAAGCTAAGAGAAAATATGCCAGGGAACTGAACAGTGAAGGAGGAAATAAAATACTATTCAGCCTAAGGGCCACAGCTGGCACAAGAAAGAATGAATATAGTATGTCCATGAATAAAGTTAGGCTGTAAATTAAAAAATAAAGAATTCTAAACATTAGAACAATGGGAATTTGGAGCAGCCTTGGAATAGAAGAAATGGATGCAGGTCCCATCCCCTCCCTAGTGATTTGCAAGCTTATAGGGTGAACCAGTATAAAGTCTTACTTGAAACAGTAAGGAGCTGGAGTTAGCAACTGAAGAGATCCCTACCATCTACATCTCCACAATTCCTTAAAAGGCAACTAGCATTTTTCAGGAGCAGCTGTATCTGTTCACAGAATCATACACTGGTTTTCCATTGACTAAACATTCTAATTAAAACAATCTATGTAACTTTTTCAGGAATTCACTATTGCATGCCCCTGAGACATTTGTGATCTTTCTACTTCAACTACATTTTATTATTGAACTGTTAAGTGACATTTTCATATAGTTGAATATCAACGCTGCCTTAAGTAAAGCAAAATACATAGGAAAAAGACCATCCAGCACCAGCCATGAAGAACTACATTTCTTAGAACACAAATATATAATTTATCCTTTTCTCTTTCTGTATATTTACATTCCTACTTGCATAACAGTTTTGGTTTGGATTTTACATAACTATTCAGACATAGTATAAAAGATGAACTTAGTTGATGCAATCTGAGTGAACAGAAGGGGGAAAAAAGAGCTTTTGTAAAACCACTGCATATCTGTGTCACTCTTTCATTAACAGCCACTTTCCAGAACAGGTTCATATGTGCCATTTATTCCTAAGAAGGCAAGAACTGACAAAAGTCAAGTATTTATTTTTTGTAAAGAAAGAGTCTAATCTAACTAGATACATGAATTTAGACAGTTCAATTATCATAGACCCTTGTGAAAGGATATTTAAAAAGCAGTAACCTTTTCATTTGTCTGAACAGAAATGACTGAGGAGCAAGGAGGAATAAGTGTCAGCAAGACCTTGACAGTCCTTTCTTTTATGATAAGGTCAGGAATCTTTATTGGACCAAATGAAGAGTCAAGTATTGGCTGGAAAAACCATCACAGCATATATTTCATGAGGAATTTTCAAAGCTAAGTTTGTCACCCTCGCTAGTCATCCCCAGCTCAGCATCTGTGCCATTACAGCAGTACACTTTCCTCATATTGTTGGAACATTCACCATCTTGTTCTGCTCACAGCTCCAGGCACCTGACTTTAAAGGGCTATAAATAGCTCCCCAAATTAGTTTGCAAATTCTTATACTACCATTAGACATCACTCTTTTAAGGCAACTGTACAGTTTCCAGGACACACCCATGCCTTAGATGCTATTGCCTATTGCAATAGTTGCTTCTTTAATTTAGAAGTTATGTAAATTTTATTTTAAATAAATCCATAGTAAACCACCTACATAAAAAAAACCCAAAACAGATAGATGGTGAGAAAATGTATCATTACCAGTAGTGATACGTAGAGCTTGTTTCAACCATAGCATAAGGTAAAAATTACCTGGTTGACTGATACACAAGTATTCTCTGTCTCCAATACAACCCTGCAAACAAACAGGTATTCAAACTTCTGCCTCTATTATTAAACACTCATTTTCCAATACTTCCTGCCTGCGGTGCAGTTACACAGTATTTATACGTGTTAAGGGATAAATTAATACACCTCAGTGCCTTCAACTCAACCTGCTCTGAATAAAATGTTCACCCTCTTTTATCAAAAAACTTGCAAAAACCACTTGAACTTGGCTTACAGACACAACCATACCAGAGAGCTTCATGTAGATCTAGGATGTGTGCACCGAGGTGAATGAAAGGTATTCTGCTTTAGCAGGGTTTGAGGATATGTATTAGCAGCTACTCTGCAGTCACTGTGCTGTCTGCAAAGGGAAAACTATAAATGCTTCTGTTTGCAATTAGATGGTTTCATTTCTCCTACACAAGACATGGTCTGTTCCACGTTCATTGACATAAGTGGTGTCATGGGATGTGATGCTCTGCTTTTGCACCATCTGAGTGCAAAACTTACCATCACTCCCAATTTCTCCCCTGCCCTTGGGCTTTTCCACACCACTCTAAACAGAATCTGATCAATTATAGTTTTCATGAGGTCATTTGAGTGCTGAAAAGTACAGACTGCATTTTTAAAACATGGACCTCTCCAGAATCCACCTTCTGTTCATTCATTTTTGTAGTATTTGCTCTGAACACTACCTGCAAGGCAATGCACGTATCACCACCAGCCATCTTGAGTAGCTGGCTTGCAGGTGCAATATATGACTTTGAACCTAGATCCCTAGAAATGTAGAATGACTAAAATATCAGTTTGATAACTGAACCCCAAATTTACATTTAAATGAAATATTACTTGGAAAAAAAAATTCCACGTTCAGTTTTAGAGTTTGGCTTCTTTTATGTAGCTCTTGAGTATTGACTTTGATCAATGCTCAGCTGTTCCATTTATTAAAATCTGCCATTTCTTCTGAAGAATTTGTACTTGTTCAGTACTGCAGTTACATCTAAATAAGCTTAAAAAAAAAAAGGTGTTAGATAAATATAATCCTAGGCACACTATAGTGTTCAGCTATTTCCCTAGAAAACCTTAGGTCTGTATTGCTGAGCAAAATGACTAGAGAGTTGCATTTATATCTGCTGAAACTGAAGTGTTCTCTCTTATTTCTGGCAGTTTCTAAGCAGCTAATTGGTTTCATCCTTGATGTGCTCTGCAAAAGCAGTGTATGTAGCAAACTATACAAAGAGAGCAGCTGGTCCCATAATTTTATTGTACACTGCTTCACGTGCTGAATTAGATTTATCTCCCTGATCCAATCTGTCATATGATTTTGGAAAAATAATAGAAAATTGTTTCATTTTTGTTGTTGTTTACTAAGAAAAATGTGTAAATCATAAATGTAGAACAATTTTCAGTGAGTGTGGAAACAACATGAATGTGTTGAGTATTCACATTTTCCTTAGGACAGTGGGAAACTAATTTGTTTCTTTCCTGAGCCTGTTAAATAGATGATGTTGTTATCTCAGGTGACATGTCAGCAGAAAGCTAACATGCAGCAGAGGCAGTACACAATACTAATAAAACACTCTAAAGGTAAATCTGGTATACACTGTCACTAATTCAAAGTTTATGGTAGGTTTTCTTATCAGTAAAGCCACCTTTTCCAATTTCTCTTTCTCTGCTGGCTTTATCCATATTAAGCTCAAAGGAACAAGAAAGCTCTCGGACATGGCTTGCTGAATATTGGCATGATTAATACCTGCTCCCTGACAGCTGTTTGAATTGAGGTGTTCATTCATTGTAAACAGCCTGGACTGTGTTCATACTGAGGTCTGGCTTTTGAGGAGAGACTTCTCGTACACAGGAGAGGGGGGCTGCAAAACCATTCTCCACACTTGCCCTACTTCCTACAATAGCTTTCATGGCACAAAAGCAGTCTGAGCTAGTCGTGATCAGGATTACAGAACCAGGGAATTTTAAATAATCGTAGAATCATTTAGGTTGGAAAAGACCTTTAAGATCATCAAGTCCACCCATTAACTCTCCTCTACCAAGCCATATCCCCAAGCACCACATCTATATGGCTTTTAAATACATCCAATAATTCTGAATTAGCATTGGGTGCCAACAATTCATTTCAGATTAAAAAAGGTACTCTTTACTTGCCCATCAAGAGGCAGCTTCATTTGAAACACAAATGGGGTCCCATTGATTATGCATGACAGCACAAGTGCTAATAATTTAAAGTTTTCAAGAAAAAAGTCTCTTCGACTAATTGCAGGCCTGTGGCCTGAGGGTCATCGAAGATTTCTAAACAAATCTAAATTGTCTTTTAAATGTACTCATCACAGCATCTCCATAATAAAGGCACGTATTGTTGCCATTTCTATGGGAGATTGACTGGAAAAGGTCATGGTGTGACGTGACCAGATAACATATGCTAGTAATCGCTGATACTTAAAAAGAAGGGTGCTTTTTTCACACCTCTCTCTCTAACCGGGATCTTTGCTATTTCTCTCACTATAAGGCCTATCAGTTGCCTTTGTGGATTTAAGGGGGAGAAGCCCTATCCCAAATGCACCTGTTTCATTGACCCCACCCTCTTCTATTCCTTATAAATGAAAATTAGTTGCTGTTCAGCACCGACTGGAGGCATCTGCCAACAGTTTCCCTGAATTTAGCAGGAACAATGAGTACCCAAAACAATGCTTCGAAATAATGCACAAGATCAAGGTTAGCTCCCTAGTAGTTAATTTGTTTACACCAGAACTCACAATAAACCTCCAAGTTGTACTGCTGGTGCTCACCTCAAAGTGTATCTTCACATAACAGAAGGAATTAAACATTTTTAAGGAACACTTACATTAATTACGACAATTCACAGCAGTGGGCTCTAAAATGCTGTCTCAGCCATGCAATTACAGATCTTGATTTTATTTTAATTTTTTCTTCCAAAAAGCTGCCTGATGGGTTGCAGTACCTGACTTTCCATGATGTAAGCAAAACTGATTTTCCATGGCTTTGAAAAAACAAATCCCTTTCAGGAGACAATGTTTCTTCCTATTGCATCTCCTTTTCCTCTCACCATGTCACGTGCACACTTCAGAAACACAAGATACCTTCCTGTTTTGTGCTGAATACTGTTTTTTGCTCAATTCCTAATCAGCCATTTGTTAAGGGAGCTGCAAAAGGACACAAAGAGAGCAGCTGTTCCCTTGCTGTTGCAAACATGCAGCTCCCTGGGCAAGTGCTGTTTGAGGCACAACCCAAAAGTGGCTGTTAAAGCACACCAAGGATTCCCTGCACCCTAAACTAAATGTTTCTCCTCTGGGATAGCTCTCACCTTATGGCATGAAGAACCAAATTCCTATCAACATTTTGTTTAATATAGGTGTTAACCTCATGAAAATTTAAAACATTTTCCAAAGATGTTCCTTTACTAAAAGTATAATCTGAACACACAGAGGGTGCTTAAAAAAAAATTTTTTTTTTAAACAGTCTACCTATTTTGCAGCAGAGGTTATTTTATTATTTTGTGATTTTTCATGCTATTGTAAGCACCAAAGCTTTTGGTAACGGAATGTAATTAACAAAATTACATGTAATACCTAAGGTAGATATATCCACCAAGGTAAGCAAAAATAGAGTGTTTTCTAAACCACAAGTCAAAGGTACAGGAGGTATTAAGGAATGGACACAAAACTAGAAGAATTCAATACTAATATGGAACATGTAGGCTGATATGCCTTCACTTCTTTACACCTTGTAACACTTCAATAGTTTTAAAATACATAATAGCTATTAAATCAGATTTACAGAGTTTTCTACATTATTGTTTTTTAAAGAAGAGAGGGGAAGAGGAGACTCGGACTCAAACATACATGGATATAAACATAGGTTCTAAATGGAAGTTGTTCATGTGCTGCTTCTTTAAAGTATCACAATTAAGTGTACTAAAATACAAGATCCTACAAGACTTCAAGGGAAGTTTCAATACTTTAAGAAGTATTCCCAGGGTTTTTCAAATAAAATTACTTATTCCTTCCCAAGAAAGAAACCTGCCTTTTTGTGCTTTGTACCAGCAAAGACCCCATGTGTCAGCACAGCTCTGTGACAGACCAAGAGATATGGCAATATGGATTAATTTGAAGTAACCTGGTCCAAGATACTAGTAGTCAAGAAATGAAACATTCATATAGCTATTCAATTCCCAAGGAGGACATAGGATCCTCTATTTAAAAAACTAACGTGGAAGATGAGAACAGTGTTCATGTGAATAGCATTTTTTACCAGAGATACACTATTTACCTGGACATGTTCTGATTTTTTTTTCTTATTGCTTCAACTTAAAGTGCTTAAAATTAATACTTCTGGTTTTGTTTATAAAGAAGCTTTTTACAGATTATGCCTTATAGTGAAATATTTCTAGAATAAAAGATAACCATGTTGCCACTGTGAAAATTACCCCCAAAAATATCTAATAATGGTTTAAGTTTCTATTCATGTGCAAAACAAATAATTAAATGAGAAATTATGACAGATTTTCATGAGATTTTAAGCATTTCCACTGTGTTTTCTGCAGGTTTTAATCTAGTCATCAAGCAAAATTATTTGAACAGTACATAGCTTTTTTCCTAATTCAGTTTGATACCAGTAAATCACCAAAGTTATATATATTAAATATATAAGTAGAAAGCAAGATATTGAATAATGAAATGTCCGAAATGTCAAGTTAAATCACAACAAAAAATTTGCTGTAGGACTTGAATCCATTTTGTATATAATGAAGTAAATGTACCTTGTTACCTACATAATAGCTGCTATTCATAATTGCAGTGATTTATAAATTAAAACAACCCATTTTACTAACTCAAGACAGACTTCAAATCATTAAAAGGAATATAGTCTACCTAGGAAAAAAATTAGTCACCTATACAACTTTGTATCCCCGGATATCACAAATAGAAAGCAGTTATGCTAATTGTTAGTATTTAGCATTAAGTTATATATAGCAAACCTGTACTTAAGTATCTATTTCTAGAGTAATTACATGTGAGAAGGCTGTAATTTCACACATCTAGCATGGTGTGGTTGATGTCCCAGGTGACAGTCTCCCCCAGCATCCTTAGGTGGCGCTGGGATGGCACCGCTTAGCCAAGCACTGCCATGAGAGTTGTGCAGCTCAGCTCCTTGTACTGGTAGGGCCTCCACTTACGGAAGCTCACCACACCAGTGCTCTGAGAGACACTGAACAACACAACCAGAGCCAACCCCAGTCAGAAAATAGCTCTTCTGCCTGGAAAGCTGTCCTGCCTCCCTTGGGAGGCCTCAGGTAATGCCCTGGGAGGAAGATGTGCAGGGCAGCTGGAGCAGCTGCCAGGAAGCACTCCTCCCCTCCCAATGGCCCAGTAGCAGGAAGAGATTCCCACCAGATGTTCATGCCTCTGATCCTTCCTCTCCACCCTCCTTTCCCTTACCAGCATGAGGGTGCAGGAAATATCATTTTTATCTATGTACTAGAAAGCCTTGAGTGGCTCTGTATGAGACTAAAATCACAATTTTTTTCCATTTACACTAGCTGGTATAATGAAGGAGAGAATCAGCTCCCTAAAGCAAAAGATACTATGCCACCTATAGTGTGAGGGATATACATAAAATTTAAAATACATTCTGAGTGAAGATATAAATAAAATTATGCAAAGGATATGTTCATGACACAAAGTAATTTTTTGTGGTAATTTCCGAGTGGGAATGTTACCTAGGCAATAGCCTGTAGGATAAGGACACAGTTAGAAATAAAAAGCCTCCTGGAAAAACCAAAAAACTATGATCAATTACAGAGTTGCAAGAAGTTTACTGAGTTTCTGGCACTGTTCCTGTTGAGCTATAATCTGGCCTGGCTGTCATTCTTGTTCTGATATTTGTTTTGCACAGAGACTGAAAAAACAGCAGCATGTTCTCTGTCTCATACCATGTGTGTGTCTAAATCTCACCCACATTTCTCTGAAAACTGCAATTCTCAGCCATTCAAAATTCATGCCTGCTTTCTGGAGTCTATTAATCAAAAATGCAAAAATAAACAAACATTAGCTGAAATATTTTCCTCAGCCCTCATATATAACTCTCATCCCAAAATCTGATTAGCTTGAATCTGTCTCTCTGGAGAGACTGACACCCTGTACAACCCAGCAGCCAAACAAGTCATCTGACATAGCATGACCCAGGAGCATCCACATATATTAAACAAGATGAAATGTTTTAGACAAACATTACTTGCTTGTTAGGGAAACTGTGCATTGGGTCAAATGATTCACCTTTTTGGGTCAAATGATTCACCTTTTTGGGAAGTTGCAAAACAATTAATTCTACTTCAACAATTACCTCTGCTATTCCTCTGAAATAACCACTGAAGTTTAATGAAATATTTACACTGTTTAAAATATTCAGGGCATTTCATTATTATTTAAGATGGGAAAATAAGGTTAAAAGCAGCAGCTTTAAATCTGAGGAAGATTGTATACTAGGTCAAGCTCAGTAATAGACAAAATTGTATACACTCACCATTACCTAATTTTAGTTATAAGTCTTAACAGACACTTATACATACGATGAATTAGAATACTAATCATATTTGCATTGTATTTCAACGAAGTATATTATATATTAATACTAAACTTTTGAAAATCCAGTGACCCATGTTGAAAAGGCTGGATTTTGCTGTTTCTGCTTTTTATGTGAAGACTATTATATAAATTTGAAAATCAATATAAAATACTACTCATTTAATGAATACTGTTTAAGAAAAAAAAAAAGAATAAATTAATTCAGAGAATGGTTCTTTTGGCTTAGTTCTGGTATCTACTTTAGGTTAAGAGCAACTAACTTTAGAAGTGAATGTTTCTCTCCTCTGGCTGTAAAAACAGATCTAGATCACAGTCTGGTTGCAAATGGCAAGTTAAATTTCACCTACTGTTACCAGATGACAGCAAAACACCATCAAAAACACAACATTCCCTCCATCCCCAAAAAACTTCACAAAATATTATTGATAAGGAGCACTTATTTAGTTTAACGAGCAAGACTTAGGTGCAATAAAATTATACCATTTCCTGCAAAAAGGAGCGAGGTAAAATGTCTTTCCCTTCACTCAGGACAGAACATCCAGCAGTGGGCTTAAATAACAGTGATATAGATTTAGAGCTGTCCTGTTAGGACACATTTTCTAATGGTCATATAAATGCTGTCTAAACCTAAATAGACTCTGGAAGAAAGCTGTGAAATGTCCAACCCTCTGAATTTTGCTAAAAGAGTTCACACCTCTTGGAAATAATTTCTGTTTAAAAGGTAGGGGACAGAGAAGAAAATGTCTTTATATTCCTTTCACTTCAAGAGCAGTCCTTGGCTGATGGGTTCAGTGTTCATCTTACATGCCTGTCTATCACCAGTTACTTTCCAAAGCCCATCAGAAGTCACTGCTACTCAAGTTTGTCAGCACCACTGCAGCTTTCAAATCTAGCAAAGAACTTGAAGGCCCACAAATGCACAACACGTATAACTTTTTTTTTTTTTTTTTTTTACACTGTTCAGTGTTAGAATCAAAGGCAGCATGCCTAATTTCATTTCGGTGTTGCAAATTAGCCTCCTTTAACCCAGCAACAGCCATTTGGCACAGTGGTTTAGTTTTCCATTAACTTTCCCTAATCATATTCCAAGTCCCAGTAATGATTTAATACCTTGTGTTAATTGCTAGTTTTGCTGCTGCCAGCATTTTACCTGCCTCTCCTCCCTCCCCTTCCAACCCCATCATCAACACAGCCTAAGCAAGGCATAGTTAGGAGGGCACCATTAATACTCACTCCATGTCTCTCAGTCTCAAGGAAGCCATAAGTCTCCTTGCATCAGTGAACTTATACTCAATTAGCTCCAAGAGCACTGAAAGTCCTTACTTATGGCCACAAGAGGCACTATTCTGTCTTTATTTCCTCTGTGCCAATAAATTCTCATAAACCAAATACATTCACTATTCTTACTGACTACCAAAAGAAAATTACTGCCTAACTGGAAAAATAAAAGTAGAAAAGTTCTGCAAGTTCCAAACAAATTCTACTTTGTAATTGTATTACTTTATTCTACTTGCAGAGCAATTTTGCATTCCTTTTTTGCCTTATCTAGAAGAAATTAACTAACTGCTCTCTTTTAAGAATATGTTGATCCTCAACAGTATCCCACCCATCCTCCTTAGCCACCCTTGTTTTCTTCCTCTCTTCTCTTTCCATACTTTCACTACACGAATATTTCTTGCTGCTTTACTTTTACACCCTTCTTTTGCCAGCACTCATGTTTTACACTACAACACCACATACTTCTTATGTGACTACCTAATACTATTACAGCTGACTGAAACTCTTGGTAAGAAATAAGAATAAAATAACATTTGAAGTATTCTGGAATTAATCACACTTTGGGGGAATTTGGTTAAGCAGAACAGTGTAATAATACCCTAAAAGATTATACACAAATCACATATGCTTTTTATAACTAAAATTGGACACCTAAACCATGTGACTAGGATTTTTTTATTGAATTACTAACTTATACTGGTGTTATGGCTTGTAAGGGAGAGAGATACTGCCAAGAGAGTATTTTTTTGTACTTTATACTTCTATAATTTAATCTGGCTTCTCAAACTTCAGTTTCTAAAGTAGCTTGACTGTCTTTACAAAAGAAGTAGAAGTTAAATGCATTATCCGTCTCAGAATTCCTCTTAACACTTGTATCAATCAAATTCTGTAGCTGTTGTGCATCTTTCCTGTATCTTTCTATTCAGAATTTTAATATGATGCATATCACTATAGGAACGAATGTTCATTTCCCCCTGCCTTCTTAACATTAGCTATAGATGGCTTTCTGTATGTCCCTGATGGAGGTAGAGAGAACACTTAATGGTCCTTCTCCTGGCATTCGCATTGTTACTTCCAAAATGGGATCAACGTGCAACCAATTGAAAGCAGAAATTTTCCTGTATCATGATCAGAATTAGTCTCAGATGAGACTGAGTGACTTAAAATAAACTCTAACAACTAATCTGGACCCATTTTAAACAAACACCAGTAGTTATAGTCCTAATGTAAAGAATTTAAGCATTACTTGTCACTCTATCAGTACACTGAAACAAGCATGAAATGAAATTCCAGTAGAGACTTTCTGCATCTGCAGAGAATAATGGAAACTGCAAAAATGTTGAGAGTTATTCTGAACACTGCACATTTCATTACATCTTGATAGGTCATATCTGAAGGGGGAGCAAGGTGAAATCTTCACAATGATATTTGAGAACTTGCAAATAGTTATTTTCATCTCTCTTTTAAGTTCTTAGTCAAGTATCTACAAGAAAACACAAAAGTACATCTTATTGCTTAAAAAAAACGCAAAACAAAGAACATGGTAAAACATGCTCCTGTTAATTTGTACGGCTGCACTGGAAGGAAACCTGAGAGAACAGGAATGCTTCTACGATGTTACTGGGAGGAACAGAACATGGCTGCATCTTGATGGCCATGCTCAAATACATAGCAGGGATATAGCAGATCTCAGACTTTTCTCAAACAGGTTACCATCAACAGTGCATCCAGGATGGAGCTAGACACCAAGCCAGATCAGGCCTAGATATTTTAGATGCATGGGAATGAGGAAGCAGATGAATTTATTACTTTGTAGAGTGTGTACCTGTGTTAAAAATTGCGAGTTTATCACCAATAGACTAGACTTGGGACAAACACATATTTTTTTTTCCGTACACATACATTTGGTACATAAAAAAAAACCAGAGAGGCTTTTATATTTAATACTCCTGGCTAAACATTCAAGATACACCTACTCCTGACACAGAGTGATTCAAACTTGCTTTTCTGAGTGGTCTAACTCCAAGACTTGGAGCAATTTTGCATCATTACATACTTCTCTCACCAAAAGACTACTCAAAAGACTGGAGAAATTAGAACTGTTTTGCAGTTCTTGGTTGGGTGAATTTGTTTTCTCAGTCTGTTCAAAATAGTGACTTTGTAAGTGATCTCTACTGAGCACTGTGAAAAATCAGTGGGAATCAGACAGTCAGGTTCTCTTTTCCTGGTGGCACCTTTAGTATTGACTCCAAGGCTGGAATAATAGGAAGTGAATGTCAGAGTCTCAAACCATCTGATAAATGGCAGGGTTTTTTGGTAGATGATGTTGTTGATTTTTTTTTCCCTAGCAGTACTTGTAAGGACTGTAATGTTTACAAGCAAGTCACTGGCTTCTGAAATAGAAAGGAGGGTTGCTCCATAGAGGAGTTTTCCCTGGAGGACAGAAAGGAAAACATGAGATAGAGCTCTGCAGCAGTATATGCTAGACAAGGTACCTTAAACGGACAACTGATAAAAAGAAGCTAGGCTGCAGTCTCACAGATGGCTTTTACAGTGCATACTTCTATAAACATTGTCAAGGAAAGATAACAGTCAGGAGAAGCCGGTGCTATTATAAAAATATTGACTTAAGCACACACACAAGTTATAGTGAAGGCACACTTGAGAAATTTATATACAAGGAGATGGGGAAGTGGAGAGATTCATACAACTGACATTTCTAGTGAAATGAACCACTAAAGAAGCAATTAAAAGCCTCACTTTGAAAGAATATTACCAAACAAACATATAGTCATGGAAGTAATTAAAAGCATTTGATTGCTTCATAATGGGCAGAGCTAATCAAGCTTGTTCCTAATCAAAGTGTGTTCTGCTCATTTTAAACATAGCTGTAAAAAATACTGAAATTAATAAAGAACAGGCTACACTGCATTGTAGTAACTACAACCTAGGCAAATCTGCCCAGGTATGTCATACATGATGCAAAGAACCAGTGTGGATATCCACTGCATCAGAAGGATGAAAAAGCATCTGCTCATCAACAGCCCAGCTACTTATGTTACAAAGAGGTTTCTTAAGTAGGTCAGGGATGTGGAGGAATGTGTGAACCCATATTTCTGTGCTGTTTGTACATCTAGCTATGGGAGCTGGTGCCCCCCATAATTGGCAATTGCAGTAACAACAGACTGCACACATCAAGGTAGGGTGGGGAAACTTCTTTGTGTTTCCTGACCTAAGTGGTCAGGTTGGGGATCATTTCAGTCCTCATCAAAGGAAGTTACAAATGTGAATGACAGCAAATCTGAGTACTTTTGTTCCTCTTACTAAGGCTACAAGCGAAATAAATGCTTATTTAATGATGGTGGGCAAGAATAGAGAAGGAATGATCTAGATAATGCATAGTAGAGCAATGCACCACTCTGATCATAATTTAGATGAGTACGGAGTCTAGCTACCAATCTTTGTCCATATTAATGCCAGTCATGTCACTGACTGTAAAGTTTTACTCTAATAAAACTAAGAGTCAATATAGACAGCAAACAGGTACATTTTTGAGTACAGGACCCTTTGCTACACTACCTACCAATCCTAAAAGGCAGGAATGTGTGTGTTGGCTTAAAAGTAGCAGAAACAATCCATTGGCACTTACCAGTCAATCTCAAAGCATTTTACTAGGGAGACTAGCACTGCTTTATTAACAGCCCAGACGGAGATGGTGAATAATTTGCCCAGGGTCAGCCCAGGGTCAGCACAGACCACTGAGTAGAGCTGGGACTGTAACTCAAGACTCCCGAGTACCAACTTGAACACTAACAGATCATAAAACCAGATCAAAACAAGTATCAAACGTTTTCCTTTATCATATAACATCTCCAAGTTATATACACATTGATTATACATAATGAATCATGTTACAATACCTGATGGTGTAACAGAACAACAATCATTTATTATTGACACGATACTGTTGTTATAATCTTGTTTTTAAACACTTAAATATGGATCCTTACTTAAAATGCAATTCATAAGAAAGTCTCTAGGAAGAAGAATTGTAGGGTTCATTACTATTTCTGGGTATAACAGTTCTCAAATAACATAAAACATCTCACTTCCCCTTAGATTAAAAATACTAGACTGCCATCATCATTCAAGAAACAAAACAAAACAGTGCCAAAATAGAACAAAACAACCCAGCTGAAGATCCTTGAAGGCTACTTGAATTCACATTCATTTTTTCAGCAAATATATTAATGCTATTACTTGATAAACTTTAGAAAATGAAACTGGGTCATTCTCTATTTTCAGCTACAATACTTTGAATTTTAAGAAAATGCTACCGCTGTGATGCTTGATGTTTATGCTCACAAGTTGCTTTGCTGACATGAAGCAACATGTCAATACTCTTCTTGTAAAACTTACCATCTATCCCCTCTTTTATAGTCCCCTTCTTACAATACAAGGTATAGTACAGAAAGTGAGCTGTCTACTACAATAAATACAGGTCAGATTAAATATTATCAAAATGTTGCCTCATTTACTAAATTAAATAACCAGTTACTTGAAACAAATTCTTACCTTACAAGCAGATTAAGTGCAATGTTTAATTCAGCTTTTCTTTGACTTAATGTTCATTGCATATCCCTCCCTGCTACTGGGACTGTGATAGAATTTAAGACCACACTGGCCATGGGCAAAGCGCCACTTTCATTCATAGAAGTCACAAGTAGGCATTTCTTCCACTCAAGATTTTTAAGCAGCAAGTTCTGGACCTGCTTAGCAAACAACAGTACAGCTAATATCAGGAAAAACACAAGATATTTCACTTGCTTCTTTCTTTGCCTTTATCCCAATGCCACAGCATCCTGTGCATGAAGATGTAGGGTGTCAACCATTCTAAATGAAGTGACACCCCAAAGCAGTTAATTATCATCACACTAGAGAAACTATATGCATTTATTACTGCATTAAGTAAAATTACTAATTAAGTGGGATGAACCAGCTCTTGGTCAGTATCATACTTATCCCAAATTAAGCACTGGGAATGATGAAGAAAGAGAAAGCAGAGATGATGAACAGAAATGTTTCTTGTTGCTTGCAATGAATTGTCTGTAATCCTGCCCTAAATCTCACAGAGAAGATATGGGGAGATTATTATCTTTCATTGAGTTGATGAATTGTTAACTGTTTAATCAATACAGAAAACTGTAGCTGTGTCTAACAGACAGACGTTTATGTCTCTGAAAGAACAGAGGATCTTTATTGTAGTTGAGAAATATGCTGATTAAAGAAAAAGACAAGTTTTAGGAGAAAATATCAATCT
Source organism: Ceryle rudis (assembly GCA_033439905.1). Classification (NCBI taxonomy): domain Eukaryota; kingdom Metazoa; phylum Chordata; class Aves; order Coraciiformes; family Cerylidae; genus Ceryle; species Ceryle rudis. The sequence continues at coordinate 54,829 of JAAGNO010012620.1, read as the reverse complement.
GCATTGACCTCCTGAAGGATTTCAAGGAAATTAATCAGGAAGAGAGATGCAATCAGGAGTTACAGAAATAAAGAATTCCTGGCCAGCCAAGAACCTCAGAATTCCACAGCAAGTCTGATGGATGAAGGGGGAAGGAGGAGAGGAGGGGAAAGAAAGAGAAGGAGTACTCCAATATCATTTTAGTAACAAAGAGACTTAGCATCATCTACCTTTCATTTCTTCTTTCGTATCTTTTATAAATATTTTATAGACATCTTATAAGCATTTCACACCCAGATGCCCAGATCCTGTTCTCCAAGTAGCTAAATGATGAAGAAGTGTGCCCACATACATGCTGCAAAGGATATGTTGGAGAATTGGTATCCAATTGGTTTATAAGAATTGTTGTAATAGAGACTAACTGCAAGGCTTCCTGGCAAGCAGTGTCCCAAACCTGTGAAGGACCCAAGGGAATTTTCCACACCACCTAACTTCTGTATTTCCTGCTGTGTCCCACCAAAACCTTTTATGGCTTTGCAAGTGACTGCATAGTATGGTAAAGGGATGCAGCTTGAAGAATCTCACAGCATACACAAGTTCAGCATTAGAAGCACAGACCAAGACTTTATAAACTGCAACCCCAGCAACAGCATCAGATGCATCACTCCTGACTGCATAAGAAGTTACTCAGCAGCTGCCTTTTAGGAGATGAAATAGCAAACTGAATAATAGCACAATATGTGTAAAAAAAAAAAAAAAAAGCTATAACATCAGAATATAAAATAGAACTGTTGTATGTACTTGCTTCCTATTTGTAAGCTATTTGTGGTATTGGTCGCATGCAACAAAACAAACCAAAAAAACTACTGAATAATGTTAATGCGTCATGTTCAACAAGTACAACTCTCTGCTGGACCCTAAATACAGCAAATTGCAATTCTAAAAAGAATAAAGGGGGTTACATCAACTAAACATCATGAAATCCACCTTACTACAATTTGTCTTTGAATGGTAGAAACTATATGCAGGATTACAGCAGGAATAATATTGGTTTCCACTGTAATTTCACGTGTGAAAAAGAAGTGACTAACTAGGCATTTGTCAGGAGTACCAAAGTAATTATTTTACATCAATAACCTCCTTTAAAGTTAGAATACAGGCATTGGAAATTTTAACGTCACATGGACTTCGAACAATCTAAATAACTGGACTTCCGAAAACCATTAGGCTCTGGAGTGACATGCTGTTTATGTTATGCTCTATTCAGTTTGAATTCCAGAGAGACTCAGCAGTCTCCTACATAATTTAACTGTCCTGAAATAAAAGGACTCTCTTTTTTCTTTTCTCTTTTCTTTTTTTTCCCTTTTCCTTTCCTTTCTTTTCCTTTTTTCTTTTCCTTTCCTTTCTTTTCCTTTTCTTTCCTTTCTTTTCCTTTTCTTTTCCTTTCCTTTCTTTTCCTTTTCTTTCCTTTCTTTTCCTTTTCTTTTCCTTTCCTTTCCCCTTTCCTTCCCTTTCCTTTCCTCTTTCCTTTTTCTTTTCCTTTCCCCTTTCCTTTCCTTTCCCCTTTCCTTTCCTTTTTCCTTTCCTTTCCTTTTTCCTTTCCTTTCCTTTCCCCTTTCCTTTCCTTTTTCTTTTCCTTTCCTTTCCCCTTTCCTTTTTCCTTTCCTTTTTCCTTTCCTTTCCTTTTTCCTTTCCTTTCCTTTCTTTCAGGCATAAAATGTAGAAACGCTAGAAGCAGGCAACATGTCTCTAGTGCAGCATTTGGGGTCTATTAGTCAAAGTGTTGTATTCCTTAAGTATACATTAGAGGATAGACGTGCACATAAAATACCATATGTCAGTTTCAAAGCTATAATTTACATAGTTATTTAAACTTATGCAAATGAGGACATTAAAGTTGAGACACACACCAATAAAAGGAAATTATAACTTAAAACTGCCACATCGTCCTTAACTTCCTGCAAGTAACTAGGTATAGCAGAACATATGGCACCTACGCTCTCCCACTGTTCCCACAGCTCCTGAGAGAAAGCCATATGTGCTGCATTACCTAGACACAACAGGGTGCATTATGAACACACAGTAGCCTCACCTTCCCCATTTAACTCTTACAAAGCTCAGGCCAACTGGAAACAATCCTTAAACTGTGACCCTTTTTGTCCTATTAATCCTCCTGGTTCTTATCACAGTTCATCTTGGACTAGAAGGAGCCCAAATCCATTCCATGTCACAACTTGGGGAATTCAAGATTTCCCAGCAAGATTTATAGGATTTTCCAACCTGCAATATGCTTATGAAGTGGCTTGGTATAAGTTACTTAAACCTCTCACCTATGCGTTGTGGGGCCTTAGCCTCTTCCTGCTGGAAGCAGGGGTCACAGAAAATTTATCTCCTTAAGCCTGGACCCATTCTCCTACAGTTTTCCCATGAACAAATTAGATATAAAGTCTGACCAAGAGTCATGTGTGACAAAACTAAGAAAGGTTTAAAATCATCATACACATGACATTGACAATCAGAGACAAGACAAAATATTAGCAGTACAAAGAAAAATATAAGTGTCTGCTTTGTAAAAGTGGCAAAGCTTCAGTTTTGCACAGCTTTACACAAAATGTGCTTTGATTAGGAAATCATTATGTTTAGCTATCTAGTTCATGGTTAAAAAAAGTTTCCTTGGTTGGTTGGTTTTTTTGTTTCTTTGTTTTGTTTGTTTGGTTGGTTGGTTTAGTTTGTTGGTTTGGTTTGGTTTTTTTGGTGTTCTA
>JAAGNO010012620.1:31712-47974 GCA_033439905.1 Ceryle rudis | reverse complement strand
CTTGAAAAAAAAAACAAATCACGAAGTTTTCCTAAAAAAAAAAAAAAAAAAAAAAAAAGGACAAAAAAAATCTTTCTGTATTTTTGTCCATTTACTGTCCATCCCATTAAGATGTCAGAGTAAGGCCTGGCTTCCTCAACACTTGGAAATGTTTCCCTGCTCCTTTCTTTTTGGTCTCTTTTTTCCTCACATGTACTTCTTAAACCTGGCAGGACTGTGTTGGACCTTCAAATTTTGTGGTCTGTGCCTTTCTTTGTCAAGTTAGATTTGCAGATTGTCCTGAAACAAAAAGATAAGATTTGTCAATATTAAAGGTCTTGGCACTGTCTCTTCACAGTTCTTCAGCACTTGCTGTTTTACTAATCTGGTGTCATAAAGTTCAAATGCATTCTGCATCTAAGAAACCGCGATCTAAAATCATTCTCCTCTTTGCATCTGAACAAGATACATGATGGAGTTAAACTAACCCTTAAGAAATAACACTGCAATGACTACGCCAAAATAAAGCATTCCTCAACTATTACAGATGGTTCCACTTGTGTTATTGAAAAGTTTCCACTTTAGTGCACCATGAATCAGACCCTAAACACGGTGTGTTGAAACTAAATTACTAATGTTCGATCAATAAACACATTTACTGTTCTCTAGTCTCGTTCATTATTAAATGGCTTGTAAGGTCACATAAACAACTTTCCATGACTTCCAAAATAATCATACCTGGCATTTAATTTCCTTTTTCTCCTTAAGCAATATTATTTTAGGATTGGCTTAAATGGATCTATGGTGTTCTCCCTTTGATATTCATTCTTAGAAAAAACAGGCTCTTCAACTGGTATCCAGTCTAGCAAAACAGCTAAAGAACCTGTTTCTTCTGGTATCTAGTTAATTAATCATATTAAAATATCATTAAACTTATTTTATAATTGATAATACAGACCTCATAACACCCACATTATACTTAGCTAATGTTTTTTAATTAGACAGTCATTGTTTAGTTGCTTATAGCTTTGGAAGACTGAACCATGGGGCTAAATTAATCTATGCTTCACCTATTCCTATTCCGCCAGTCTGCAGAGGAGGGGGTGGGAGAGGCACATCAAGCTCTTAGATTGAAATACTGGTATTCAAAAACTAAGCTAAAGAATAAATACAGAACTTTTTTTAAGCTGCTAGCATTCTCTCACCTCCCTCCTCCACCTTCCCCACAGTCTTTCTAGTCTACTTGTTCTGTTTTAAAAAGGAGAGGATAGAGGAAAGAAGTCAAATGCACTGACCCATGAACATACATGCAAATTTGGTCAGGCTGAAGCTATTAAAAATTGTTAGCTGTGGCTGATCCTAAATCTGACCTGCTATTTTTGCTAGAGAAAGCTGGCATAAAACCAATAACAACATGAACTCCACATCCATTTCCTCTGATACTCATATCAATAATGTTCTGCATTTTACTGGTACCATATAGGGCAAGATACAACCTTAATTTAGCCTTCTTGTCGGTCTTTAATTATATATTAAGCTTTCAGTCCTATGTCTCAGCTGGACAATGAGGCAGTAAACAATGCTGAGGACTGCAAGAAGACAGAATAATCTTTAGAGGTTAGAGACACTGATCAAGAAAAAAACAACAACTTTGTTGCGTCTGTTCCTGTATGACTGCGGGGAAGAAGCCTATCCTAATATATGAAGATAATGGAAATAAATTTGCCCGGGAAACATTATAGTCAGGCCTAACTGGGTTTTAGTGCTTGACTTCACAGCTTTGTGTGCTAAATTGTGAGAAGAACCATGTGAGATCAACATAAGCTTGGATCGCTGTTTTCCAAAACAGTACCTAGCTTATCCACCACAGTGAAAGGTGCACTGTACTCCAAGTCTGGAGCCCAGCTGTTTGAAGAGTGTATTTTCACTTACATTCAAATACAGTGGTACGTTGCTCCATGTTTTCCCTTTCTGCTAAAAAGCCTCAAATTGTACTTGCGAAGAAAAAACCCACAGCTTCCTCATTTTAATAAGAGACATTGAGTTTAGCTTATAGATATATCATGAGGTTTTCAAAATTGCTCCTTGTCACCATTTAGCTGCCTAAATGAAGCTTAATTTAAACCTGTGTATTTCACCTTCAAAAAAAATTCAATGTCATGTAAAAATTAAGACATTTTGAAGCAAAGAGCTATAAAAGAAGGCACTGCAAAAGTTGTTTCTCCCTTTCCCTGTGCATATAAAACCTTAATTTATTGCATGTTACAAGATGTAGTTTCACCAGCCAGGGCTATATCAAATGGTTAACTCTTTAAAGTCATCAGTAGTGTAATTATCATTCAGTATTACCATAGGATATCACTCCTGTAGCAGGTAAGACTTCATTCATAATGCACATCAAATTAAGTTTTTTATATGAGAAAATTGGAGTATTACTTAAAAGATTATTCTTGCTCTAGCTCCGAGTTGAAACCTCACTTCCCCACCCTATTACAAAAAAGGGGGAAGGAAGATTTATGCTTATGTGTTAGAACTGCTCATGGAATTGGACTCTTCCTGGCAAAAGCAATTTTCTTGGAAAAGCTAGTAATCATAGCTTCCATTTTTGTTGCTACATGGTTCATTTTCGATAGTTTAGTATAAACTGCGTAATATCTGACTATCTTTCACTTGTTTTCTTTTTCTCTCAGAAATTATTTATTTCAAGTTTGATCAATCTCATTAAAAACAAGGGAAAGATTCAAACCATCTATACAAATATTTGGATTGGTCCTTAAGGTCTAAGGAGTTACTGCCTGGTCCATCATTCCTGTATATACAAATAAATATATTTTTTAATATTTTTACCTCTGAAGTAAGATGATAGAAGGAACATGTCTTCCTGCACCTAAGCTAAGATGAACGGTGACAGTCGCACTAAAACAACGTGACCTTAACAAAAGGGAAGATGGTTCCAGTAACTACAGAGTCAGGCTTGCTTGTCAAATATTAGCATCCAAGAAAATGTCACCTGGCAGGATGCAATCATTTACCATGCAAAGAATACCTAGACACTAAAAACTGATTAAAATTACTCTTTTTGTAACTTACAGCCTATTAAACTTCAAAGAGAGATTTTTGCAATTGCTCAAGCTAGCATAACAAAGTAGCATTTAAATCACAGATTTAAGTAAGAGACAGGACTTCCTGTGAAGTCTTTAGATAAACTTCAGCACTAAACATGACAGGAATCTAATGCTTCTGTGAGAAGTGAACACAGGAATGTAATGCTTCTGTGAGAAGTGAACACAGTATTGAAAACAGCAACACTATTGTTCACCCCTTTGCCCTATTACTTTTCCTGGTTATTTGTTCTGATACTATTTGCTTTAGAAAGAACAACACTTGAAAAAACTTTCTGTTTCTAAGCACTTGTTCAGAATTTTGCAAAGTAGTCCAGAAGTAGGTTTTGCATGAAAATTGCTATCTTTTGCAATCCTGTGATAATTTCTTCTGATTTTGTGACTTTTAAAGACCCTATCATGCATGGACAGTTAATGAATCACTGCCTGTCTGGGGGACAAATCAGATGTCATAGTTGGGATTTCTCCTGCAAGAAGTGGACCTACCCCAAGGAGTCAGAAGGCAGCCACATGGAAGACCTCTGAACAGCAAGATGAGTTCACCACCTTGTTCCTTCCTTTGATTCCAGTTTTTGCTCCTGCTGCTGATCTGGCTTTTAATCTTAGCTTATCTCTTGCTCTGATTTAATCATGACCTATGGATCCATGATTAAAGACTCCTGATCTTGATATAACCAGTACTGGGTTCTTTTCTCTTCATTCCCTGGCTTCTCTTCCTGGCCCTGATGGCGGATGCAGTAGAGGGATGTAGGCTTTTCTAATCAACAGGCCCTCCTACCTGCCTGCAAGAAGGTTAAGGTAGGGAGACAACAGGAATACATGGCTGTTCTCTAAATTCTCTTTTCTGTTTAAAAGAGAACATAAGGCTATACTTGATTTACTGTTTCCAAAATATGCTTTTCAATATTTTTCTAAACTATCTTTGCTTTTATCATCTATGCAGTTTACCTTCTCCTTTGTCTTTTCCATGGCCCTAGAAATGTATCCGTCCTTCCACTTCATACTGTTATAGCCACACAGTGGTAACACAGGAGACCATATTTAAAGTTTCAAGGTTCAAACAAAATCAGCTTCATAGCTTATGAGTAGTTAAAACTTCATGACTGCAGGATGCATGAGGCTGACGATGCTCATTCTCCTGCCAGTGATGACATGAAGCCAGAACAGAGAGAGGGTCAGAAGTCAGAAAACATGAAATCACTGCGACCTCTTCACCATGAACACACAAATCTTAACTGTTTTTGCCAACTGAGGCATATTCATCTAAAAATGCCAAATAAAGAGTTTGCAAAAGAAAAAAAAAAAAAGTACATTGAAATTTTGAAGTGCTTGCAGTGATCTCATATAGAAAGCTAAGATACCCACACTATGGCAAAGGAAAGTAAAAGATACCCTTAGTTCATACTTACAGAAATAAATTCTGTATCATTAAAGTTTTACTAACAAAATTTCTAGATGATGTTATAGAAGCAACCAAACTTGGGGGACTTCAGTGTTGGGAAATGGGGAAATTTTAAAATTTAATGTGTATATTTAATTCCTGTGGTTCATAAAATCCAGCATCAGAAAGACCATTTACTTTTTATCTCACTAATAGTTTAAGATAATCCTTGATCATTAATTGTACTCATGCTATGAAAAAAATAGTAAGTTTTCAGTATAGTCCCTTGCAAATCATACTTAAATATATGCATATATTTTGAAACCAAAGAGCAAGATGCTCTTCAGAGGATGCTTTTGATAACACATACTACAGACAGTTATGTGTGTTTTGATTCTTCCTGGACAGATTTTGTTTGAATTTATAAACAAAATAATCTGCAGCTCAATATAAAAGGGAGTTTAGAAGGAAGGGAGGATAGCATCCTAGCCAATTTTATTTTCCAAGCTTTACATACTAACCATCCACAAAGACTCTGGTTAGTTTAATTATTATAATGAATAAATTACCTAACACTTCCACCGATGAGTAATTTTGCTACCCTGTTGGTAGCAGATCAAATCTCTCTTGCTGCACATATGCTGAGTATGTAGCTTCCAGAATGTCTGGCAAAACACTTTTTCTTCACTTAGATTCCTAAAGTGTGTTATGTCACTGTCTTGCTTGGGTTTCCACTTTTTCATCTTTCTGTTCTGGTATAAATGTCTGCATAAAGTAATTCGCAAGGAGGCTTATATTCTGTTAAGTGTTTTAAAGGACTTAGTAAACGCAATCAGAGAGGTCCCAGTGAGGTCAGTAGTGCTGACATACCCTCGGGTGCACCAAGCATCTGCCAGAAGCCCTCCCAGCACTGCAGCAGGCTGTGGATTTCTGATGGCTCTTGTGTAGCATTCAGCAGCCACATGGAGAAATCTCACACCACCTATGACATCTCAGAAAGAAGCAAGGGCCTCTGTGTGTGTAAATCATTCAACTTCTTTCCTTGTGAAACAAGGAAAACCTGACAGAAAAATCTCACAACAATTCAAGATCGAGTTAGAAAAGAAAAGGTCTGTTCAGACACAGAAGTGCATGAGATCTTTCCCAAGTCTGAGCTCTCATCCTAATCCTTAAAATTACTGCACAGAGAAGATTCCTTAAAAGACCTCCCCCTTCCCATTTGTCCTCCATCACTTCTTTGTCTGACTGGACACCTGCAAGTGCTCATCCATTTCCCATTTATTGGCAACACGAGCCTCATGGCATCTTGCTAATGTTAGCACAGTGAGTGGCTCTCTGTGGAGAGTAAGGGTCAGTAGTTGTAGTAACATTATATATTATATACATAATATATATCAGCTACATTTCCATTTTCTATGGTATAGCTGTTAAGAGACATGTAATACATTTCTAAAGTATCAATGTTTCTTTCCATTCTTTTTCATCCATTTTACCTTTACAATATGATACAGATTAGTCTTTTGAGTTCTTTAAACTGTTTACATTCTCACTAACCTCTTAAAGTTCAGGAAAAGGAAAATTCAATCAGCAAACTCAGTTCCTTAAACATCCTCTAGTTGAGGATGTTTGACCAAGAGTCAAGTCTTTTTGCAGACACGCAGTACAACAGCCTCCAAACACAATAGCAACAGCAGTGTGCTATTTTGAATCACTTAAATACAAGTCCACTGCTATTTTTAATCTTCTCTATGTAAGAAAAGAGTTCTCTGCAGAAGCACACACTGTCAGTATTTTTAGTTTTTTGAGGTCCAACACACACAGCTTAGAAAAATCTCCATAGGTTGCATTTTCTGCATCTTCCATAAACCAGAGCTGCAGGCGTAACTTGACCTGAACTGACAAAGTGACTATGGATTGGGCAGTATCCCATAGAAAAACTGTAATGGGCATTGCCTACTACATTTTCTGTTTAATTACAGACATGGCAGGAAAGTGACTTGACATTACTGTTGAAGGAAACTGTGTTACTATGGTATAATCAGATTGCAAAAAAAATTTGATTCCTTCCTTGCTTAAACCATTGCTAAGACCAAACAGGTAAAATCTGTATTTCTCTAATGTAGGAGTAATGATTAACAATACAAGTTGCCACTTAGCAAATGAAGTAAAAGACTGAGGATATAACAGCTCTTGAGTTTCCAGGACTAGCTATGACAGTATTCCCCCTTGCAGCCTTGGGCAAGTTACTTAACCTCTCCAGACGAGAGTCGCTGCCTGTAAAAATGAGGATAATGATATTTACTTACCTCTCTCGGAGGAGATGTGAAAACTAATTAAAATAATTTGTGTAAAGGGCTTTGAACCTGAAAAGCACTACATAAAGTGCTAAGGAAATAGTGTTTATATAAAAGACTGAGGGGAAAAGAAGATACAAGTTACACACTAATGTATCAGCTTAAGAAAGAAACAGAGCTTGGTTTTCCTTTCTTCCATTTTTATGCCGAATCAAAGTTATACAACTAAGATAATTTTCCTGCTATGAAATAAGTTTAGCTATAAAGGACATCGGTGTCAAGAAATTGTCATACTACTAACCATTCATACGTCCCTTTAGTCTAAACTCAGTCAAGGGGATGATCCAAGGAAGTAGTTACCAAAATTGCCCTTTAATATTCCAAAAAATGTCTCATGGATAGATCAAAACTTGTTAGGAATATTGGTGTTTTCTTACCCAAAAGCATTGTGACAGTTCTTTTGGTCAAGGCCTGGATACTGTTTACCTACTCTCAATTCAGTGAATGTCATTGTCCTCGTAAGGGATTAGATGAGGCCTTCATTATGTTATTTTACAGCTGCAGAAAAACAGTGCAAAGTGAACATGGAGGAGTTGTCAGGAAGAGGCACATCACACACACAATTGTGCGGCTGGATCTCAAGAGCATCTGAGCATTTCATTTAGACTGTTTGCAAATACTGAAGTGGTGTTTAATAACAGTAATTTACCTAGTGAGAGCAATATGAATGTAGGTTAAACCATACCACTACTATAACAGAGCCTGACAATCCCTGAGAGTGAGATATTTATCAAACACAGCAACACTTTTAGGAGAAAACAGGGTTTTTCAGCAGAAAAAGAAGATCTTCTAATTTCAAATTAATTGATAATCTTCCAGACTATGGCAAAGTAAATCTTACAACTGTATATTGAAGAATGATATCCCAAAGGTTGTAAAGACTTATTCTGGGCAAAAATACGTTGTCATAATTAATGCCATGACTACATCTTAACATCACTTAACCTCCAGAATGATATTTAGTAATAACCAAATAAACAGATATTTACTGTCAGTTCAGAAAGAAACACATAATTCATTAAAATAATCAGAAAGATAAAACAAATATACCTTCATTAGATATGTGAATTCTAATGGATGCTTTTGATCACTCTATTAATGTGATGACATTACTGAGTCATTCTCTGTCAGAAAAATTACATGCATTGGATTGGGATAAATTCTGTTTTCACAGGCTTCCTAAGGAAAAGAATAGATGTAATATAAAGCTAAGTATTTACCAGTAGTATAGAAAAGCATTTAAAAAAATAGCCAATATACTGTATTTTACTTATGTCTCCCTTCAAGTGCATGGCTGATGATTAAGGGAATGTGTGAGTGAGAAAAGAGAGTTGTCATTCTAGCAAGAAGTAAATAAAAATTATTCTCTATATATACTTTTTGGCTATGTCTACCACCAACATAACAAAAAATACTCATTTCCTCTGCTCCCTGCTCAGAGAAGGTGCAGGTGACCAAGGTAGCACAAACTGAGTGTGTAAACCAGGCAAGACAAGGTTTGATTTTCAGATTTGGGTTGGGTTTGTGTTTTTTTTAAAGTTGTTTTAACTTTTATTTGGAAAACAATAAACCCACCAAAGCAAGAAACCTGCTCATACACATTCAAGCACCACTGTAGGTTATTTTAGTGCTGATCATACATGGTAGAAAACTGCACAATAATGGAGCAGCATGGAGGGGTGGTTGATGAAAAGACAACCTTATATGTCTGGCTCATTTAAAACCTTGGCAAACCAATGCACTCTTACATCTTTGATCAACTAGTCTAAGCCATACTGATCTTCAAGATCATCAAGTCCAACAGTCTACGAAATATTATCAGGAACACTATACCATGTCCTTAAGTGCCACATCTAGATGTTTTTTAAACACTTCCGGGGATGGTGATTCCACCAACTCCCTGGGCAGCCTGTTCCAAGGCCTCATCACTCAGTAAAAAACTTTTTCCTAATATCCAACCTATACCTCCCCTGGTGCAACTTAAGCCCATTTCCTCTTGTCCTATCACTAGACACCTCAGAGAAGAGACCAACACCCACCTCACCAGAATATCAAGGTGAAAGAAGGCATACCCTCCTGAAGAACAGCAATGGTGAGTTAGTAACAACAGACAAGGAGAAGGCCGAGGTCCTGAACAACTTTTTTTCTCAGTTTTCAATGGCAACTTCTCTCCTCACAGCTCTCAAAAAGATGGCCCGCAACACAGGGACCAGCGAGACAAAATCCCTCCCACAGTCAATGAGGACAAGGTTCATGAATACCTGAGGAATCTTAACATAGACAAGTCCATGGGACCTAATGAGATGCATCCTAGAGTACTGAAGGAACTGGCTGATGCAGTTGCCAAGCCACTGTCCATAATATTTGAAAAGTCATGGCAGTCAGGTGAATTCCTTTGTGACTGGAAGAAAGGAAACATCACACCCGTTTTTAAAAAGGGTAGAAAGGAAGACCCTGGGAACCTGTCAACCTCACCTCTGTGCCTGGGAAGGCCATGGAACAGATCCTCCTAGAAGATATGCTAAGGCACATGGAGGACGGGGGGTGATTCAAGAGAGTAAGCACAGCTTCACCAGGGTTAAGTCTTGCTTGACCAATCTGGTGGCTTTCTACAATGAAGTAACTGCATCAGTAGACACGGGAAGAGCTGTGGACGTCATCTATCTTGAATTCGCCAAGACCTTTGACACTGTCCCCCACAAGTTGGAGAAATACGGGTTTGATGGGTGGACTGTTCAGTGGATAAGAAATTGGCTGGATGGTCACACCCAGAGAGTAGTGGTCAATGGCTCAATGTCTAGATGGAGAAATGGACAAGTGGTGTTACTCAGGGATCTGTACTGGGACCAATGTTGTTTAATATCTTCACTAATGACATAGACAGTGGCATTGAGTGCACCCTCAGCAAGTTTGCTGACAATACTAAGCTGGGTGGTGCAGTTGATACGCCAGAGGGAAGGGATGTCATCCAGAGGGACCTGGACAGTCTGGACAGGTGGGTTCAGGTGAACCTCATGAAGTTCAACAAGGCAGAGTGCAGGGTACTGCACCTGGACCAAGGCACCCGGCATTATCAATATAGGCTGGGAGAGGACATGCTACAGAGCAGTCCTTTGGAAAAAGACTTGGGGGTACTAGTAAATGAAAAACTGGACATGAGTCACCAATGCGCAAAGGCAGCCCAGAAAGCCAATTGAATCCTGGGCTGCATCAAAAGAAGTGTGGTCAGTGGATTGAGAGGTGATTCTGCCCCTCTACTCTGCCCTGATGAGACCTCACCTGGAGTACTGTGTCCAGCTCTGGAGCCCCCAACACAAGAAAGACATGAACCCATTGGAGTGTGTCCCGAGGGTCACAAAAATGAAGACAGGCTCTCCTATGAAGACAGGCTGAGAGAGGTGGGGTTGTTCAGCCTGGAGAAGAGAAGGCTCTGGGGGGAACCTTATAGTGACCTTCCAGTACCTGAAAGAGGCCTAAAAGGAAGCAGGGGAGGGTTTATTTGCAAGGGTTTGTAGTGACAGGACAAGGGGTAATGGCTTTAAGCTAGGAAACGGTACTTTTACGTTAGACATTAGGAGAAAGTTCTTTAATATGAGGGTGATAGATTACTGGAATAGGTTGCCGAGAGAGGTGGTGGAGGCCCCGTTCCTGGAGACATTCAAGGCCAGGCTTGATGAGGCTCTGAGCAGCCTGACCTAGTTGGAGATTTTCCTGCTTATTGGAGGGGGGTTGGACTAGATGACCTTTAGAGGTCCCTTCCAACCCAATACGTTCTATGATTCTATGATCCTTTCAGGTAGTTGTAGAGAGCATTAAGCTCTCCTCTCAGCCTCCTGTCTCCAGAATAAACAACCCTGGTCCCTTAGGCACTCCTCATAAGACATTTTCTCCAGGCCTTTTACCAGCTTACCTAGAGTACAGAGTTCAATTATTTTTATTTACAATACATCTGTGTTTTCTTCTTTGCTTAGGATTAAAAATTGCTAATCAGACAGATCAGAACAGGTGATTAATGCACTTCATAATTACCAACAATTCTGTAGATGGCATAATTGCTTTAAAATGCATTTCTTGATTAGTATAAATACATGAATAAAAGTAAAAAATTACATGAATAAAAGAAAAAAAAAGTGTACACGTATGCTGCTTAACAATCCCCTCAGCATCACTATACCTGCTCTGGCATCCTAATACAAACTATAGTATTAGCATTGTGAACCCTAGTGGAAAATAGCAACCAGAATTACCTCTAGTTTAATGTCTTTCTGGTTGCATAATTCTGTTATGATTTTCAGAGGGTATACTTCATCTTTATAATTGTTAGATACTATTTCAGGTTATTGATGTTGAAACTGAAACAACTGGAACTAATCTAGAATCCCATGTTGCTTCATCTTTCATACTATAAGTTTTAATTATTCTGATACTTTATTACACTTTCCAAACAAAAAATCAGCCTTGGGCAAAAAGATTAGAAAAGACGTTTATATCTCATAACACATTTTGGGTAGCATTGTGAGGTATGCATATCAAGTGTTTGCTGCAGAGCTTTCCTCCCTCCCCCAACCCCCTTCCATAAATGAGTCTGTGATGCATTTGTTATTTCTGCAAGTTGATTGCTAATCATCCACAGATATTAATATCCTGCTGGTCTGTGTGTTGTTGAAAGGTTTTCTTAGTTGAGATTTTTTTGTGGGGGTTTTTGTGTTTTTTGGTCTTTTTGGTTGTCTTTTTTTTTTTTTTAATAAGATGATTATCATTTTCAACCACCTACCAAGAAGTAAACTCAAGATGAATTGATATTGTCAAAAAGTTATTCTGATTGGTACATTTAAAAAAAAGTGCATCATTTCAAATAGAAAGTTAAAATTATAGAAGATAAATCCTACACCATGTCAGCTATCCTGTGTAAAATGAAAAAGCTCTGCGAACTCACTGACAGAGTAACACTCCATGTGTTACTTTTCCTAAAGAAATAAGCATACTTTTGATCATTTTACACATTGCCTATATTACTTCCTATTCTGATTATTTTATTTACTTCAGTAAAACCTAGCAGTAGCAGCATTTAAGTTTTGTATCAAAGCTCACAGTCATGTTTCCTAAATGTTGATATATTTAATCTGTAAATTACACAATTATTTCAATTGACTCCATAAATCATGTAAGAGAAGCAAATTTAAATCACCACAAAAACATTCCTTTTCCTCGGATAAATCCATCTTCCATAAAAATGTGAGTACAAAGTATTTTTCTCGCAATTTGCTCTTTGTTAAATCAAAGCTTGAGTGATCATCAACAAGACCTTCCTGATAGACAATTTTAATTAAAAAGGGCTTGTTCATAAAGTTTCACAGTTCTCTCCCTTCTTAGCACTCACATGACTCATAATCTCAGAGATTACCTGAGAGGAGACTGTGTCATGATGTATCTTTATCCTTTCACAGGCAGGACATGCAATGTGTTTCAAGCATATCCCAGAACTGCTATATGCCTCATATGACTTCAAGATGGAGTTACACTCTATCTTAAGTGCTACAACACGAAACCTTTCCTCTTGGCATGCAATGGCCTTTGTTGTTGTTTTATAAGTATTTTATGTCCATACACACTATATATATGTACATTTATTTTTCTTCCCTACAAAGAAAGCTAAGATTACTGCAGAATAGGTCAGACTCAGCATGAGTGACAGATTTACTGACTGGAAAGAAGGTGTGGCTTTTTGTTGAGGCTTTAAATGGGCTTATATAAGACATAGATAAAGGTATTATTTTATAAATCCTAACATTTATCAGCAAGTCAGCAGCCCAAATTACAATATGCAGTGTTAAAAAGTTGTCAGCGGACATTTGGATGAAAGGTGGATGTGGTACAAATAAATGAACTTAAAAAAATAGAAGAGTCTCCAATGTAGTTCAAAAGCCCATGCAGCCTCAAAGGAAGATTTATGAACTAATAAACTGTAACCATTCTTTTGTTCTTCAAGGCTGCACTGCAAACCTGAGAGACTGAAACTACAGTCTTATAAGCAGATACAGTATTGATAATCTCTTTGCAAACTATCTTATATTTCAAATATTAGTCAGCATATTTGAACAGTTTTCACACTGAAAGGGTAGCAGTGCTGCAAAGAATAGCTGCTGCATTGAGCCTCAGAACTGCTGCCTGAATGGTAGGGTCTGGCTACCATTTTCCTTCAGTTAAGGCTTTGATTTCATGCTTTCTGGTATCTACACCAGGGCTCATCTACTCATTATTTGTACAGTGACAGCTATATGAAGTTCTGTAGTATTTTCTTCATTCAAAGGGAAGTTGTTTTTTGAGGAGAGCTTTTTTTTTTCTTTTAACCTTTAGCAATAAAGGCCCCTCTTCTCTTTGATCCAATGGTGAGTGATTTCCTCTGTTTATAAAAAGCCCTAATTTTTTTTCCAGTGGAGCTACAGACCTCAGCAGCTACACTGCTGATTCACTGCAATTCAAATCACAAATACACACACAAGCTTAAAAACCATTTAGCATACAATGGTATACTCACTGCGAGTAAATGTCACTATCAGGTCAGCTTAGTAAAAGCACTGACCTATTAAGATTTTAATCATTCCTGAAGCTAAAATCTGAACAATTATCAGTGTCCATATATTAGCTTTCAGTTAAGTTTTACATGTTGTAAGATCTAATAATTAACACCAGGTATAACACCACCTATCTATTCAGTGGAAACTTGCAACCAGACCTTGGACTTCAGAGGCAGAGAAGACAACATTATGTTTTGGCTTGATGTCCGTCTTCCCTGTGACAAAAAAAGTATTGATGGTAAACAGATGTTTCTAGTTACCATCTCAAACTACAAACTGCTTTGGGTCAGTGTGAGTGGAACAAAATGTTTTTAACAAGCAGCATTAACAATATCATTATTAACAATGCTTTAATAACCCCATTTTACTGATGAAAAGATATAAGTGACATAATGAGAAAAAGAAATGAATAAAGATATAAAACAACCATACTATTTCCAAATCCTGTGAATATATCCAGATTTTTAAGTGTAGTCTGTCAAACTGGTACTGCTGCAAAAGTGAAGAAACAGAATAGGCTATAGACAGGGAGAGAAGTTTTTGTTTTAGTAATTTCTGCATACCAATCTATTCTTAAAAACCTATCATCAATTTTAAAACATTAATGACTTTTTTTTAAAAAAATGGTATTTTAAATAAATCATTAAGCTCAAGGAATAAGTCACTGAAATAGCATTTATTCAGTATATGGATGACACTTTTTCTGTTGGGTCTACACATGACACACTCAAGGTGAAGATGAATCATCTTCACATGGAGGCACTCACCAACAGTTGGTCTGATGAGGAAGTGTCTGTCCTGACCCGCACCTCACAGTCACAACATGAAACACTGAGTTCTTGCACAAGCACAAGCCAGGCTTCAGCTTGGATTTACAGTGCCTGTTTCCTCCTTTATTAAAGGGAGGAAAACTTCAATAATGTCAACATTTTTTGTTTATCAAAAAAACCAAAAAGGATCCCAAGTCTTAAATTTATCACTGCGTGGTGTTCTCATCCATTTTCTGAGACTTGCTGTCCAAACAGAACAAGACAAACTTTCAGTGTCTTCCATTAAGAGCCCCTCTCAATGTCAGTACTCAGTCAAATGGTCTATGGGATAGAAGGCACTGTAAGAACAGCAGAACACCACAAGCTATACAGACAAAGCAAAACCAAAACCAGTTTTCAACTGTCACTCATGCCCTGGCCTACATGACATCACACAGTTGTCTTTTAGCTTTGCAAATCCCAATTACCTTTTTGGTTGTGTTTTTTTACCCCTCCAAGTTTCTACATTTCCTCCACAGATGGGGAAGAAACACTTAGCATCAAAATAGTTGGGTGGATTAACTTGGTTAACACACAGAAGAAAAAGAAAACCCCTCAAAAAATCCCACACCACACATGCTCAAGCAAGTACATTCCTGCTTTCCCCTCTTTCAGGCTCTTTAAGACTAAATTAGTATCTACAACTTTAGTAAAATAAGGAAACAAACCAGAGAACAAAAATAAGCAAGACTGATGGATATCTCAAATGGCTCTTGATAGAAGAGGTGCTGTTTTTCTTATTTCTCTGTTATTTTTGTTAGGAACATTTTGTCAGACCTAGTTCTTTCACTTCCAGGCAGCCAGTAGCTCTGACAGGGCTTTGATAGGTAACATTATCAAAGTTTATTTTAGGAAGGACAAGGTACTTGCCTAGATGAAATAGCTAAAGCTCAGTGTAATACATTACTGGGAGACAATATTGTAAGCTACAAATACCTTCTTCAGGTCCATCAGGTTTTAAAAGTTTCAAGAAGATCTAAATAAAACCAAAACCATATATAAAACACTTCAGAAAAACTTTAGTAGTTTTTATTCAGTAATTTGTGGAATTTATTTATTTTAATTTTGTTGAAAAATGAGGCATCTCACTTTAATTTCAATATGTATATTAGATGATTAGCTGAATGCAAGGGAGAAGTTATTCAACAACTAGCTAAACTTTGGCTTCAGAAGAACAGCAGCTGAAGATGTGAACCCCATCCCTACTTCTACCAGGCAGGAGTTACTCAACACTGGCAAAGCTGTCTGTGGTACTGGGAGAGAGGAAACAAGCACACATTCTAAGGTTAGCCACCTAAACCAGGGCTAAAAGTACTTGCTTGTTCCTATGGGCATTTGAGAGATTTATGTTGCTGTATTTGTTAAAAGCTTAAACACTAAGATTAGTTTAAGTGGAAAAGTCATTGAAATTGGACTCAAATGTGGAGTCCGTCCTAACTCTGCAAGGAATTCATCAGATGACCTTCAAAAAGCCAGTTAAACTAGGAATTAATAAGTGCAATAGATTTTGAGTGCCTTATCTGAGTGCAGAATGAGACACACCAGTGGAGCTGACTCTCACAGGAGCACATCTCATGACATGAATGGAAAGAAGAAATCACACCTTAAAGTTGCAGCATTAGACTTCAGTGTTCGTGAGGCTCTCAAATGTAATAAAAAACTTATAAATAAAATTGTAAATGCAGAGCATCATTATATAGAATGCCCAGTTACTTTGAGGTATCTACGAAAAGAGATCTCTAAATTACAGTTTCCCCCAGGTGAAGCAGTTTCAAAGCAATGACTTTTTAATACCACTTTAAATTTGAAGAAAATTTCTAGATTCCTCCCATCCAAAGAGAAAAGAAGTTTTACAGAGTAATTCAGGATTATTCATTCCCATGTATCCCTGATCAAATCCACCTTCTGTGCCCTCTGCTTCTCTGTAACAGCAAGTCGCAGAAAGATGGGGTCATTGTGATCATAGGAAATACAACTTTTCCAACATCCCAAATATAACATCCCTCCCCCCCGCAAAATAATTAAAAAAAAACCCCCAA
>JAAGNO010012620.1:18652-31612 GCA_033439905.1 Ceryle rudis | reverse complement strand
GAAGTCCTGATCATACTGGTAAAGGCACTCATACAACACAAACACAATGATAAGCAAGTGTTAACTGCTAAAATCTAAGGCTCTGATACAAGTCTTTTGGAAATGCAACTCCCATTGATTTTAAGCCTGTTCATTACAAATTATTCATGAGACAGTCCAAATAAAACACAGATGCAGTAGTGCATCTTCTGCTAAGATGTTGTTGATACTCTGTCCTGGTTTGAGTTAGAACAGAACTAATTATGTTCAGTGATTTTATTTTTTAGCTTCTTCTAATTAACTGCACTTTCTGAAACCAACAGCATATTTTCATGGACAGTGCCTGCCTCCAGTATTGACAAATAGTTACTAGCTAGTTACTATCAATGACTGGTATGCTGACCAAGGTCACCATTAAATCTTGTGTACCATGTTGGGTGTGCAGACAGTAAAAGGCCACACCTCCAGGGAGGATCAAACAGGACATGTGGCCCCTAAACTGCCCAATGAGCTATTCCATCCCATATACATAATCTTCAGTATAAAACTAAGGGATCACGAGGGCCGAGCTCCCATCTTCAATTGCCGGCATCTGAGGAGTAGTCCATCCGTTCTGCCTTTGAACCCGATCCATGTGTTCCTGAATCCCGTTCCAGAATCCAGCTCCTGAATCCAGTTCCCAGCTGCCGCGGAGTCCAGTCTGGGACTTCCCCAGTGCTTGCTCCACAGCATCAGTGGTGACAGTGATATAATTGCCATCAGTGGGGTTGGGTTCTATATCAGTTTTGTACATATTTTATGTTTCATTTTATTATAATTATTTTCATTAAAGCTGTTTTATTTTCCTTTTCTAATCGCTAAGTCTCTCTCCCTTATTTCTTTTCTCTTCCCCTTTGGGGAGGGAGAGGGGTTACAAGAGAGCATCTGATATCAGTCTAGTTGATGGCCCTGATCATAAACCTTGACATACTCCTAGCAGAGTAAACATCTAATATTTGCACAACAAGGTAAAACAAATAAAGGAATGGCCCATACAAGTTTCTTCTGAGAACAATGACAGGAAATTGAAAATTTGTTGATAAAAAGTTATTGATTTATCCACTGTGTTTCCTCTGTTGTGCATGGGTCCACAGCCAAGACTCCCAGTTCTCAGCTGCTATCTACTGAAGCAAATGTAAGACCAGTGGATAGATGTGACTTCATCCATTTATACTGTATGAACACACTCATTGGTCACCTGAAATCAGAAATTTATTAAGTGACATTTGACAGTGTACAGGCAAGGGCTTTGGTTTTTTTCCTCTGTCTTTCTGAATACATATTTGGGTTTACAAGGAACTGCATCAAGGCATCGAATCTGGAGTTCCTTTTGAAATTAGCATTTTGCACCATTAAGTGCTGAGTTACCTAGTGCCCTACACTAATACCTGGTTCTATAACATGATCAGGATACATTACAGAATGGAATACTAGATTTGCTTTACTTCTATGCATGAATGTACTTATGTCATCACTGATAAACTATTAGTCTCTATGTATTGCACTAGGAAGAATGACTGTCCAAAACAAAAAATAAACTGTCAAGAATCGTTATGGATGCAGTAATGCAGAGGTACAGAAGACGACATTTAGGAATGTCAAACTGGAAAAGTGTGATATCCCAAATGTAACATGAGGTACTTCCTTCAAGATAAGTACCAAATCAACCCTTTTAATAGACAGGACTCTGCAATAAAAGAGGAAGTGTACTCTGCTGTATTAGAAACAGTTAAATGTAGCTTTGCAACAAGGAGAAACCTTGTTGCAAATCTCCCTTCCCTCCCCAACCACATAACACAGAAAATCAATACTGACTGCTATTAGCCCCTTAACTTGTCTAGAAAGTGACTACTTACTGTACAGCTCCATAGCAGCATCTAAATGAAGACTTCTCTTGCCTACTCTTCTCCCTGCCCTTGGCCACGCAGTCATGCCTCCTCCTTTGCACTGGCACTCATGCTTAAATGAGTAGGTTGCAAGCAAGTCCAGTGATCTGAGCCAGCCAAAATAATTACTATTTTTCCTCTCTTGGATCTACTTTCTGTTGGCTCAGCTCCTTGAACTGACTTACCATCTGGTCATACAAGAGCAAGAAACGGTGTAAGAGGGGGCAGGACCACAAAGTCAAGGGGAAAGGAAGGAGGGAAGTTTCAACACAATCCTCGCTGAGCTACTATAAGCTGGCACGCCCTCTACTCTGGTGGAGGATGTTTCCTCCCAGATAGCACATTACAAGAAAGCCACAGTATACTTACTATACAGTTGATTACATATGGGGACGCAAATTCTGCCACTGGACAAATACATCCCAATTCAGGTATAGTTGGAAGAAGTTACTTCTAAAGCATACATTTCATAAATTTTATTCATTATTATTTTATTGTTAATAGACATCACATGACCTCTGCTTGCTGTAATTATTCACAGTCACCTAAATTCACACCAGAAAACCAGCATCTATTATTAGTATCTGGATTTTGAGTGGTTAGGACAAAGAAATCCTATAGATTTGTACCATTTGGTAAAGTATTTCCAGTGACACCAAGACAGAACGAAGGTATGAAAAACTTGTTATCAATAGATGTCTGGTTTCTTAGGTATAGCTAGCTATTCTAGATAATCACCCATAAAACAATAAAGCACATTCTTCTTCTGAATGTTTCAAAAGGAACCTGTAATACAGGAAACAGGAATCTACTAGCATTACTATTTTAAATCCTCCTTAATTTATAAAAAAAGCAATCCATGTTGCTCCGTTTTTAGCAGACAGAATAAATTTCCTTCTCCCTACTGCTGTTCTTTTGTGTTCACTTCCGTCTTGTTTGTTCTCACCTTTCTTGAGGAAAGGGTTAACCCAGCCTCTAATTGTGAGCTTTCTTTAGCTAAAGATAAAGCAGGATTTAAAGACCGTTTTCAACTAGCTTCATAATACACTAAAAGGTCACTTCCTTGTTCGACTAATTCTAAGTTCAATGGCTATTTTAAAGACACTGATCTTCAGACTACTTTTATTTATAGAACAAAGAAAATAAGCCCAGATTTTAAAACAAATCCCAGCCAAAGTCATATAAATTTCTAATTTACCATGTTCTTCAATTAATTTACCATGTTCTTCAAATAATATTTAAAGATATTTTCATGTTAATATTGAAAAAATACACTTTTCTAATCAACATACAGAGATAAGTCATTAACATGATGAGAAAATAAGGGAATCAAAAATAAATAGCTACATCTGATCTTAACATCATTTCTCTTTTTCAGTCCACTTCATGTATTTCCTTCATTATCATTAGAGAAAGAGAGCAGCCAATTTTTATCCAGTTCTCCTGGCAATATTAAAATATATTACAACTTCAAATTGTGCATGTTTCTTCTTTAAATTAACATATTAATTTAACATTTCTTCAGTATAAAAAAATGTCACAACAAAATTTAAGAGTTCCATTCTACTACTGTTTAGGAAGCTATGCCCACCTTTCAGATTGTGTTACTAATCTGGAAGCACTATTAAAGCTTGTTTCTGGGGAAATTCATTATTGGAAGAATTAACTTCATTTTCATTTCAGCTGCACTCCAGGTATTTCAAGATCAACAAATTTATTTTCTCAATTTATATAAATTACCTATTGAAATTTTATTGTCAGAGATATGGAAGAGAAAGAGGAAGTGATGTGAAGTCTGCATCAATGCAGGAACCTGATGTCCTGCTTTATGTAGTTTCATATTCTAGAAAAGAGTCAGACTGCAGTATCTCACTTCAATTACATATTTATAGGAGTTCATTATAGATAAATATACAGAGGTATCAAAAGCTTATATAATACTATTATGGCTACACAGAGACTCCACATTCAAAACAGTATGTAAATGCATCTAGTCAAGTATTTCTGACCTATTTTGTTGAGTATATTTTTACATATATAATTGGGTCATGTTCCACTAATATCAGGCTTTCCTCTTCAACTCATTTTTATTCATTTATTTTATCACATTTGAACAGCTTCTGCTAATCCTATTCTCTGTCATATTTGGATTAGAGCAGTGCAGAACTTTAACATCATTTTAGCTGACAGATAGGATTTCTGGCAACCCTAAAGATGTGGGCGGAAAAGGCTGCAGAGCAAAATGTTTTTCTTCATGTGCACCTATTAGTTACAGTCCCAGGCTACATTAAGAGACCTGCAAACAAAGCTCCAGATTCAAATGCTTCAGTCCTTTTTACGATTAATATTTGTAATCCAACTCTTAAATAATTCACAAAGAGGGGTCACTTTCAGAATGTTAGGTGGGTCAACACACCTGGAAGCAACAACTATTTACATAATATAGATGAAACCCTTGAAGAGGTGTCCTGGAATTTATAAACATTTTCATGGTAACTGTACCAGATATTGTGCAAGCATCTCCCTCCCACAATTCCTCTTTAAGAAAGTCCCTTCCTAGATTATTGTCTGAGAGTCTTTTCATAGTATTTTGAAAGCAAAAATGATTAAGTAGTAGGCAAATTATCTCCTCAAACCAATGACACAATGAGGTCAGGAAGAGTTGTACTTCCATGGGAATATAGCAGGTTGAATGCTTCCAGCGTACTCTACAGTTGTGCATATCATTTGCCTATATTTATCATAACCGTCTTCTCTCCCAAACTTAGATTAAAATTATGCTATGATAAATTGCTAAGATAAGTATTCTAAAGTTAAGAAAAGCCAGAAGTAAGATTGCTAGTGCAAAGTTAATTCAGCCCCCTAGTGCAACACAGTCTTTAATTTTTTTCAAGTCTCTACTATTTTTCTCCACAGGATCCTGCTTCATTTAGTGCACAGGATGCTCTGGGGATTAATTTGAGTTATATAGTGAAAGAAACTGTCAGTAGAATTCCAGCTTCATTTGCTGCAGTAACAGGAAACTGTGCAGTAAATGAAGCAGACGAGCGCCTCTATCCCTTCCTTTCCATCACTCTCTCCCAGACCCATTCCCCTTTTCCTTCCTATTTCCCTGACTCGCATTCACTGCCTCCAAGTTGTGAGGCTTTTGACCATGCCTTCCACTTCTCCCCTAAAACTTCTCATCTCCAAGAATCACATCTGCCTCCAGGTTGGTGCCATCACATGACAGACTCCCTCCACATGCTGTCTGGAAAGCTGCAGAGAAAGCACAACGTCAGGAGAAATGAGGTAGGCAGTTTCCAAACCCAGGGCTCACTAGTCAAGATGAACTATTGTGACAAGTTACTATCAGATCCTGATATTACTAATATATGAACAGTAAGACAGAACAGCTATTATCTGTTTTGGTGGGACATAGTTCCCAGACTTTGGGTAAGTTCTTGTTGCTCTTTGAATTAATGGAGAAAAGTAATTGAAGTCAGCCTTGTCGGAAACGTTTACTAGAAATAATTCCAAATTATTACTACACTATACTAATTCTTTTAATGAACTTACTTATATAACAATAACTATTTCAACTACTATTATGCACCAACAGATGACAGCAAAGACATCTGAAACAATAAATGCTAAGACATAGCTACAGCCCAATCTCAGTTTTATACACAAACCACAAGAACAACTGGACACAACTTTTACTTAAGTAAATACTATTAGCAATATATTAAGCTTTTAGGAATTGTTATTCAATTTGAACCTATAACATCAAGGAAATTAAATCGGGTAGCAGCCTTTTTTATGTGCCTAGATGCAACACTGAGTTTGCCAGGGTGTCGGTGACAATGACAGAAGCGTGAAGTCATTACTGAGAATTAGAATCACAAACAGATCAATATGCAATTGTGGGAGTGAACAGCATACATAGTGCCTTCTATTAATTGAACTAGGTTTAGCTGAAACTCTCATGTGATATATTTCAGTCATATACCTTGGAGTTATATGCCGCTAGAGTAGTGGGCGGCTGGATAGTCTGAAGAATCAATTTTTTTCTATTTCTTGCACTCCCAATTTTGGATTAGCAAAAGCACATACTATAGCTCTATTCCTATCTTTCTAAATGATGCTATTCTACATATGTTTCATGTTAAAACTACAGCACAACAATTGTAGTAATTATTTGGGGTATTTTTCCCTGAAATACTTACACTCCATGAATCATGATTATGTGACTTTTCCTTATGTAACAGGGTTTCTAGTACCCAAATCAAAAAGGAGACAAACATTTAAAGTAATCTGTAAAACAGAACTTTCACCCAGTTTCATATTTTATGTCTAATTCTTTTTTTTTTTTTGTTTTTGATACCTATGATAAATATTCTTAAAGTAGTTAAAGAACATGTGAAACATCAGCTCAGCTTTCTCCATGATGCTCAACACATGCTCCCACATACAAATAACTTCTGCAAACAATGAGGAATATACAATTAACGATCAAGGATTAAAAAGAACAAATCAGTACCATGAACACAGGTGTATTTCTACGCTTGTTACAATTTCTATGCTTGTTATACATTTTCTAAAATTGTTTAGCCTATCCATCAAAGTCCCAGTAAAACTACAACTGCCATTTGGGTTAGTCAGTTGAGATTGTTCTTCCCAAAGAGAAAAAAATAAATTTTTTAAGTTTCAGATCTCTTCCGAATTACTCCCACATCACAAAACTAACACATAAATTAAGGCTGTATCAGGCTCTTTCATAATGGAGACAGATATTCATGCAGGAAAAATAAAAGCAAACTGTTTCAGTATTAACTTTATCACTTCACCTACGTGTCTGCATAATAAGGGATATAGCAACGCAGTTTTTACATCTCTGCTGACTGGTATCCTTAGGGAATGCTGTGCTCCTTGTCATATCATGCGACAACCTCCTCACTCATCACATACACAGTACACTCATTGTATCCCATTCTCAGGGACCACAACATTCCCACAGTTGTGAGCAGCCTCAGTGCTGGTTCAGTTGCCACTCTGGAATACCTACACTTTAAACTTGTGCTCCTCGGGTTTAGTGGGTCCTTTATCTGTTCACAAGTAATACTGGTTTTTAGTCACCTTGAAATCATTTTAAGCTATGCTATCAAATAATAAGAAACTTAATTTCTTTTACATGTCTTCATTCCTCCCTCCTGCGGTGTTTCAGCTTTGTCTCTAACTACCATTTTTAATTTTCCTTTCTACAATAGCATTTAGCCAACATCAACTCCCTGAAATACCCACACTAACTCTATTCCCTATATTCACCTGAATTCGTTAAGTTTTCCTGGAAAGAAACTGCATAGAGAAAATCTGTAATAGCAATAAATTGAGGTAGGAAGTCAAAATAATGTACTTGTTCAATTGAACCTCTTAGAAATTATAGTCATACACCAATAATATATTTTGCTTTTATAAAGTTACATTTGTAAACTTGCATTCTGATCTGACTGATCTAAGCTGTTTTTCCACTTCTTTCATATTATGTAAGTCTCAGGCACGCTAAAAAGCTTTCTTTCTAGTGTATGGTTTAGAGAGACTCATTAAATCTGTAAGGTTTAAGCAGCTGATAAAAATAAGACAGCAAAGCTAGATAGGGAACATCTCAAATTATGAGCAACACAACAAGAAACATCATATGGCACCAGAACTACTGACTGCTAAATTAAGATATTCCACAGTTTTAACCTTTTTTTTTCCCCCTGTACTATTTGATATACTTACATTGGCTAAAGCTTCCAAGCTTTATTAAAAGAAATGTAGGCCTGTAACACACTTTTCTGTGTCTGTTTCTGAAGAGAAGACAGGGAATATATGTAACTCAACCCCTCCTTGTTCACACTGCAGTTCCAAAAGTTCATCTTAAATCACAGTTTAATTTACTTCTGCCTTCTTCAACAGGTTTCTGACAGGTCTCTTCTTTGGTTTACATGCTGAAACTGCCAAGTCTTCCAGATACTTAACTTCTATTGAGATTTATTCTTTACAGGAACACAATCATGCACGACAGATCCTTTTTGCTTGCTTGCTCTTCTAGACTAATGTCTTTTGACTTCTTCATTAAAATATCCTTAAGGCCACAGAGAATATCTGATGCTGCATATGACCATTTCAGAAATTAATGACAGGTCAAGAACACAATTCCCAAACCCCGTACCAACGTGTTTGCAATCTACATCTTTCAGTCAAGCTCTGTGAGGCTCAAAATTTCTGAATACATCAAAACTGCTTCTCTTTGCAAAAGTTTGTCTTATGACATTCCTACCCTGTTGGGACACCCACAGTAAGCATTCATTTACCTGTCTATCTCCTGAGGGTATGCTAGGAGTAAGCTTTGAGCATCTGCAGTGCCTGTTAGTACACAATATTTTTAATTCAAAATGATGCTCAAATGAGGAAATAAGAGAAATCTATCTCCCATTTTAATTAATAACCAAGGAAATAGTGACTGCTTGTGCATTTTACCGAGTGTCTTAAACACAGGGAAAAAAAAAAAAAAAGAAGAAACAATCATAAGAACAAGATTGGAAGCCAAGTCTCTTCATGCTGAACTACCTCTGGAAGAGGACTTATTTGAAGAACAGATCACTGTATAAGGAATATTCACCACTATATTTTCCTTCCTTAAGGAAAAGAAAGCAGACAAAGATATCTTTATGGAAACGATAGAAGCACACTTATTTCCAGAAGAGGGCTCATGGCTGCTGAAACACAAGTCACCAAGGACACTTGTTGGCAGCCGTAAGATAGAAACTAAACAGTAGCACCAAGACAGAAGTGTCTTTTCAGCAATTTGCAGCACTGAGAGTTACCATCCCAGTTTTTGCAAAACATGTTCTGAGATGTCCAACTGAATGTACACAGAGTTACAGCTCCCATGCTACATTTCTAAACTCCCATACTACGTGACAAATGCCTAATGGCAAGATAATTATAATTTTTCAACATCGCAGTGTTTAATAGTCTTTGAGAACACAGGACTAAGTAACCTGAGCACAAGGTTAACCAAACAATAACCACCCCAGCCATGAATTGTCTAAACATTTTACTATTTGGTTGCTTAAAAATCAATGTTCTTTACTAGCATCACTATGTTGTTAGGGACCAGGGTGCCGTTAGAGGCAAGTAAAAAAAAAAAAAGTTGGTTTTTTGGATTTTTTTTTTTAATGTTTTCTTCACTTATTGTGAGACACTAACTTAAAAATTTTTCACTATTATTGGAAGTTATCACTTAAATCTTTGGAACTGTTTTCTGAAGTGTGCTTGCTACCATTTGAACAAAAGCCTAAGAACTTATCTTTGGGACAACGTGGGGAATGAAAGTTTGTTGTACAGTTATTCCTTGGAATCTTATAGTATTCTTACACCTCAGATCTAACCCTCCTCCCCCAAAACTCCACCCACAGAATTGTCAAAAAAGGGTGTCAGTACTTGTTGGTGTGGAGAAGAGCTTGGAAATCTGTGTTTGGGAAACAGCAAGTGACAGGGGATAACTGCCTCATTTTTTTTAGTGCTTAACACTGGCATTACAATCATCAATTTGTAGTCTTTGTAGTTGCTTCATTACATGTCATTTTATTATGTTTTATTAAATGAACATCTTATTTGCATAAAAAAGAATTTATCAGCTCTAAAACATTATTTATTCTAACCTTTGTGTTCAACTTAACTGATGGGCAGCTAATACAGGTAATTTGAACAGAATAATTACACATGTTCATGCTATCCTTAAGGACACAAAATACTCAGTATTGGCATACATATTTACATACACATATTTACTAGACCCTGTAAATACACAAAGTCTATGGGGCCAGATGGAATCTACCCCTGGACAGTACTGAGAGATCTGGCAGAAGTACTCACCAAGCCACTTCCCATTATTTATCAGCAGTCCTGGCTAACTGGGGAAGTCACAGCTGACTGGAAATTAGCAAATGTGACACCCATCTACAAGAAGTACTGGAAGGAGGATCCAGGGAACTAAAGACCTGTCAGCCTGACC
The DNA here is from genome assembly GCA_033439905.1 of Ceryle rudis. Lineage (NCBI taxonomy): Eukaryota > Metazoa > Chordata > Aves > Coraciiformes > Cerylidae > Ceryle > Ceryle rudis. The sequence continues at coordinate 21,664 of JAAGNO010012620.1, read as the reverse complement.
TCGGTGACAGGGAAGGCTACGGAGCAGATCATCTTGAACATCACCACAAGGCACACATAGGACAACCAAGTGATCAGGCCCAGTCCACGTGGCTTTATGAAAGGCAGGTCCTGCCTGACTACCTGATCTCCTTTGTTGGATAAAAAATTGTCTGGATGGCTGGGCTCAGAAAGTGGTGGTAAATGGAGTTAAATCCAGCTGGAAGCTGGTCACAAGTGGTGTTCCCCAGGGTTTAGGGCCAGTTCTCTTTAGTTACTTTATCAATTGTCTAGATGAGGGGATCGAGAGCACCCTCAGCAAGCTTGCACATGACCCCAAGTTAGGCAGGTACATTGATCTGCTTGAATGTAGGAAGGCTCTACAGAAGGATCTAGACAGGCTGGATCAATGGGACGAGGCCAACATTACGAGGTTTAACAAGAGCAAGTACCACATCCTGCACTTGGGTCTCAGCAACCTCCTGCAATGCTACAAGACTGGGGAGGAGTGGCTGGAAAGGTGCCCAGCAGAAATACACATAGGTGTGTTGGTCAACAGCTGGCCAAATATGAGCCAAGAGTGTGCCCAGGTGTCCAAGAAGGCCAACAGCATCCTGGTTTATATCAGTAATAGTGTAGCCAGAAGGACTAGAAAAGTGTACTTGGCACTAGTAGGCCACACCTCAAGTACTGTGTTCAGTTTTGAGCCCCTCACTACAGGAAGGACATTGAAGTGCTGGAGCATGTCCAAAGAACAGCAATGAAGACAGTGAAGGGTCTAGAGAACAAGACTTATGAGGAGCAGCTGCGAGAGCCAGGGTTTTTTAGCCTGAAGAAAGGGAGACTGAGGGGAGACCTTATCACTCTCTACAACTACCTGAAAGGAGGTTGTAAATAGGTGGAGGTGGGTCTGTTGTCCCATAGAGCAAGCTACAGGACAAGTGGAAACAGCCTCAAGTTGTGCCAGTGGAAGTTCAGATGAGATATTAGGAAAAATGTCTTCACTTAAGGAGTTAACAAGCACAGAAAAAAGGTTTCCAGGGAAGTGGTGGAGTCACCATCCCTGGAGGTATTTAAAAAGACATGGAGATGTGGCACTTAGGGACATGATTTAGTGGTGACTTACTGGGCAGTGCTGGGTTAACAGTTGGACTTGATGATCTTAAAGGTCTCTTCCAACCAGAACAATTCTATCACTTCCATACTCATCCTCAAGTCTGTACATCCATAAAAACTCTATAATCAAAGGCTCCATTCCAATGATCCGGAGAAGCTGTTTGCACACATAATACTTAAATGCTCAAAGTGTGGCTACCTGAGACTATACAGCAAGGACACTCCTGAAATATCCTGGCTAAATGACACATTTAGCATCTCCCAGTTCTCTCCCACAAATATGAGATGACAGAGAATGAGAGAGGGCATGGACTTCTTAAGCATAGAAAAGACATGCCCAGAGCCAGAACAAACACATCCATGACAGGCTAAAAGCATTATTATTGGCGCACATTTAAGTTGTGCACCTGTGTATACTGTACATAGATCTACATAGTCATGTGTGCACTTTCAACTCAGCTAAAGTAGTAACAGTATTACTTTAATATGTGGTATTCACAGAACCACATATGCAGTCAGAGAGAAGCAGCATGAGCAAGAGATTTCTTTTGAGATTTTACATGATTTTCAGGAACCTCTTCCAGTGCACCAGTAGGTATCCTGCTGCCAGGACCTTAAGAAAAAATACATAGTGGCTGGTCTCTCTGAATCCCATTAAGTGATCAAGTGAACAGCAGGGCACTGAAAGGTACTCAACAGAAACATCTTCGCAGCATTTTATGTCACCATGCAGTTTGTGTTTTATTTTGTTCCTTAGAAGGCTTAGAAATTCATTCAGGTTTGCAGAACCAAAGTATCATATATGAGAATCTGCACCTGTATACTAATTCAAGAACATACCAGATACAAATATGAATAAAAACCCAAAATTACATCAACAAAAGACATATGCATTCTGATAACAAAGTATTATGAACATGTTTTTCATCTTTATTCAATAGCATTCTGTGACAGTGAATAAATAAAAACCTACTTCGTCTTTTTTTTAGACCACTGTACATAAAGAATTTTCCAATCTATGATTAGACAAAACAAAATAAAACACACACTAATGTTTGTAAGCTTGATCAGACTAGAAAAAAATATCAGCTACAATGGAATGGTCATACTACAACTACTACTGATTAAAACCGATTAATTTGAAATTTGCCTTATTCAGTACTCAAAGCTATCCTCAGTATCATGCTTTAGGACACTAAACCTGAAGTCCAAGAGGCATGAAAAAAGTGAGCAACATTCATATGATAAACCCCCCCAAAAAAAGTAATTTAGAAAACAAAGTACTTTTTTGCCTTCATTTATCTACCTGTTTATACTTTCATTATGACTCTCCACAAAGCCTTTTATCATTAAAATTACCATCAATTAACTCCGCTCCCTGAACAGATGTCAATGCCATCTACTTGTTTTCACAAATAGAAGAGCAGAAAAATTCTTGAAAAATGTTTTCCTAAATGAACACTTTAAAAATTCCATTTAACTTTTCACCCTTAAATGGTGTGAATTAATGAATCTTTTTGATGCAGACATTTCACAGAAACATAGAAATGTCTGGGTTGGAAGGGACCTCTAGAGGTCATCTAGTCCAACCTCCCCTGCTCAGAGCAGGGACATCTTCAACTAGAGCTGGTTGCTCAGAGCCTTGTCAAGCCTCACCTTGAATGTCTCCAGGGATGGGGCCTCAACCACCTCCATGGGCAACCTGTTCCACTGTTCTACCACTCTCATAGTAAAGAACTTCTTCCTTACATCCAATCTAAATCCTCTCTTTTCTAATTTAAAACCACTGCCCCTCATCCTTTCACTCCAGGCCTTTGTAAACAGGCCCTCTCCAGTCTTTCTATAAGCTCCCTTCAGGTACTGGAAGGTTGCTATTAGGTCTCCCCTAAGCCTTCTCTTCTCCAGGCTCAACAATCCC
>JAAGNO010012620.1:4943-16124 GCA_033439905.1 Ceryle rudis | reverse complement strand
GCAAATTCCACCAGTGCATGGTCACTGCTGCCCAGGCTGCCTCCAATCTTGAGGTCCTTGACAAGCGCACCTGCATTAGTGACCAGTAGATCCAGCATTGCATTCCCTCGGGTAGGGCTGTCTATTTCTTGTCCCAGGAAGTTATCATCAAGGCACTCCAGGAATCTCCTTGACTGTCCACTGCTGTCTGTGTTACTTTTCCAGCAAATGTTGGGGTGACTGAAGTCCCTCGGCAGGACAAGAGCCTGTGAGTGCAATACCGCCTGTAGCTGGAGTAGGAATTCTTCATCAATAGCCTCCCCGTGATCAGGTGGTCTATAGTAGACTCCAACCACAAGGTTCCCCTTGTTGCCTTGGTCTCTAATTCTTGCCCATAGGCTTTCAACTTGCTCGTGGCTGTTCTTTAGGGAAATCTCCTCACATTCAATCTATTTCTTAACATAGAGGACAACACCTCCGCCCCTCCTTCCCCTCCTGTCGCTTCTGAATACCTTGTAGCTATTGATACCCACACTCCAGTCAAGTTTCTCTTGGGATACCTTTCCCTGTACCGGATTATTTTCCTAAAATTTTCTCCCAGGAAAAGTAAGTCTACGCACACATAGTAGCCGTTTGATAGCAGTATCTCATGCTTTTATTTCAGAAGTGGGTGGGTTGTTTGGTTCTTTTTAAATAAGAATACAATTTCATTTGTACAGAATAATTCAGAGGGATTTCCAGATGCTCAGATCAAACCATTGGATGAGTGCTTTACCATAGGGACTTTAGGACTTACCCACCAAGCACCACCACACTTTTCAGGAGAAGACAGGAGCACTCAGAAATACAGATTTTAATCACTGAAGAGCAGTTGATTAATCCACTGAATGAGTGATAAACATAGGGTCAGTAGGGTTATAACTAATCACCTTGTCTATTTTATTAATTTTTTTTTTATTATTATATGACACCTCTTTCCAGTATACTGTGTCATTTGCCTTCCAACCAGAGCTTATTGCAGATACCTTTGTTTAATCATACATCCCATTCTTCTCCCCTCTCAGTTTTTCAGAGAAGTGGGGGAGAGTAGGGAAAGAGTAAAGGAAGAAAAGTGTGAGGAAAGTGTCTAGTCAAATCAAATCCAAAACACAGCCATAGGTAAAACCAATCCAAGAATCTTATTTGGGTATTCCAAAAAAAGAACAAGTGTTATTCAAGGTCTCTGCAAGACTTTATTCCCTAAACTTACAGTGCTGACTCTGTATTTTCACACACCATCTCTCTCTTTTGGCGAGGACCTTTGACAAAGTAAATTTAAAAAAAAATCATCATTATTTACATGTTTCATCTCACATACCTGATGTTACACTAAGAACTCTGCAATAGCAGAATGGAAGAATAAAAAAGGTAGTTTACCAAAACCAACACCTGGAACAAAGAAGTTTAACATGTTTTGCTACTGTGTACACATTTAGAAACATTGATAAATTCAATTTCATTAGAAGGGTGATAGGTAGGTGCAGGTTTGCATTTCAGTTTCTGATGCTTGAAATCTCTTCCTCCCACAAAAGGAGGATGCTTGAAAGCCTTCGTATCTGGAAATGAAAGCACCAGAGTAATTGCTACAGGATGGACTGATGAACTGCTCTGAACAGGCCAGCACGCTCAGCACCTTGGGCTGTGTTTGATGAGAGGCCTGCAGCTAAACAGACTGGGCCCTTCATGTCCATCCTCACATGCACAGGAGCCATCTGGAAACAAATAGCTCAATCATGAAAGAGTAAAGATAATGAGGAAAATTTCAGCTCCCTGATCAAAACCATCAGAGTAATAAGGAGATAAACAAGCATCTCCTGTTTTTAAGCCTCACCAAAGATGCAGGCTATTCTTTATCTCTTTCTGTGTATCCTTTTTAACAATGGTATTAAGAGCATCAGCATTGCAAAAGAGAGTCAGTTATGAGAGAGGCAAAGGCTACTATATCACTGATCTGCTGTAGATGCCCTAGTCAGAGGCACTGCAGACCCAGCAGACACACAGTATAGCAAATTTCACTGAAGATTGCTGTCAGGTCAGCAAGACCCTCTGAGTGGTTGCTTACATAAAAGTAAATTTAAGGCAACAGCATCTTGTCTCTTGCTCTCCAAATAATACTCAAGAGAAATAGCAGTTGGAAGAGGGAGAGAAGTTACACAAATTCTGTACATCATCTGGGATGTTATTTAGCTTGGCCAACTTTACAGCAGCTCCAAGTCAGCCTGTGCCCCAGCAAGTGCCCGAGTGCTGGCTCTACCAACAACAGTTAATGAGAGCCAACCCCAGCTGCTCTGAAGTTCATAAGTCTACCTTTAATGAGCCTAATTAATTTACTTTCAAGGTAGCCTGACTCCAGATTGCACTGTATTTTCCAAATGTTTTCCATAAAGCCAGTGGGAAGACATTCACTCTCCCTTACAGCCTTGCTGTGATCCCAGGGCATGCCTCCAGCTCAGATGCTGCTCAGTACATCTCCCAGCCAAGGGGAAAGACCCAGTGCCCCCTCCCAGGAAAGCCTAGAGAAAGTCAAAAGGGAAAATATTGCAGAACAAAATATTTTGATGGAATTCTGACCTGGGATTTTATTATTAAATCTAGTCCTCAGCTGAAGAATTAACTACCAAGGGGTCTTTTTTTTTTTTAAAGCAAAACAGCTTTTTTAACATTAAGTGATATTGAAAGAGATCGCTGCTCTCATTAAAAGGGTGCTTTTATTTCCTTATTCACTCCCTCAGTTTTCTAACAATTTTTCCTCTGTTACTGACAACTTCTGCATTATTTATACAACGGCCAAAGTATAATTGGCCTCTTTCACATGGGTGAATATCAACATATGGGGGGAAAGTAGGGCATGGAGGGAATGAAGATAACTGACAATTTCCATATTTGTAGAGAAAACAGTTGTACTCTGACAGCATGACAGATTTTAGGTATACTCTTCTGCATTTATACATAGTTGATGTCTAGCTTATAAAGGTTCATTTAGCTACAAAAACATGTTTAGTTGCTGACTCAAAGAAGGTTAGAAACAAATGACAAATCCTCATGACCAAAGGTAGCAACAAGACAACCATTTTGCTGTGAGAGGAAAAAAAACCAGTACCTTTAAAAATTATTTCTGGACCATTCTAATTAGCTTTTCTTTAGACATAATGTGAAGATACAATACCTACTATAGACAGTACTGTGAAACCAATAGCCATTTCCCAATCTTTAGGAGAAGAAATTGCATACGCTTAAAATATATATTCTATTTTCTTCTCCACTTAACAGTTTCTGTTCTATCTTAATGTAGCAGATATTCCCCCCTCCCTCCTCCTTTTTCTTCCCCCCAAAGCACTTAATTAAAAATAAATAAATTTACATCCTGGAGATTTTACACCAGAGTGCGTTCCCACATAAAGAGATGTGATGCCATGAATTTAAGGGGGTCACATATTACCAGGATCATCTGAGCAGATTTCTACATACAAATTACACAAAGCTATTTGAACAGATTCTGCACTACAGCTCAGAAAACATAATTTCATGTCTATCACAAGCCATATCAAACCTATAGCAGGGAGGCAAGCAAGGAAGAACCAAGCTAACCCTCAAATGTATGGTCCCCATTCAGGTGCAAAACTTACTGCAGTTCAGAAAGGGAGAAACACACACTCCACCAACACCTGAGCTGCTGCTTTTCTTCACCGAGAGCTTTGCTGACCAGAGGAGAGGCAAAACAACAAGCCTTCCCTTAATTTGCCAAGTATGATTATTTCCATTACTACCATTTGTGCAGACCCACTTGGGTCCTACACACTTCAGACAAGATCCAAAACCTGTCAAAGCCATTAGCACTCTCCATATCAGCTTTAGCATTCAGCTTTCAGAAAACACTATCTCTTAACTGTTGTGCTTCACAGTAATGAAAGGTGTCTCCTTCCATGCAAGCCCACTTTCACCAGCGTAGACTGGACAAGACCAACTTTACCAAAATGCCCACAACCATGAATAAAATCTTGTCATCCCCAATACAATGGGCCTTTATTTACAGTTTTACTGACAAGATGTCCATCTTTCTGTAGAGCTGATAATGTTTTCATTACTATTAAGAAATCTACTTCAAGATATAAAGTTCATTCTTGCCTGAGAGCACTGCACAGATTCTGCAGACAAATCTGCTATTCTATACAGCAAAGCATTTATGTCCGTGTTTAAACCTAGAATCTTGCAGAAAGTTACTGCACTATTGAGGTTAACATATTCCTGTGAATCAAATACAGTATTACTAACTGCAGTAAAATAAATTCAGCCAGACTTTAATTGGATACTTCCAAATACACCACCATCCTGCTATGGACCAATTGTGGGGTTTTTTTTTTTATTTCCAACAGTTAAAAGCAATTTTAAGTAGTCACCACACACTAGTTTTAAATAATGATCTAATTCTCCTCTTCATAGAAAAGATGGAATTATGATTTACACTATTAAGTTGGACTCAGAAAACCTGAGTTCAGTTTTCAGTCTTGCCACAGGCTCCCTAGCAAGGCCTTCGGCAAATTAGTTAGGATTTAAGTGTCTCACGTCTGGTGACTAAAAATTAGATTATTAGGTCTCATCTAGTGATCCCAGACATTTTACAGTCACTGGAAAGGAAGAGACACCTCCAGAGAGCAGTCTGTCTCACACCAAGACAGATGCTTAAGGTAGGTCAAATGAATCACCTTCTGAGGGTATTTAAAGTTAAATGAGATGAGTCCCATCCTTAATCTCCCTCTGCCATTGATCCCCATCTGTCATATGGGATTTACGTTTCACCACATCAATAGGACACTACTTTGACTGGCTCCTACATAATATAGATAACCATCTGATGTGTACAGACTTGTGCACTTCACAAGAAGATAATCCTAAATTCTCTACCTAAATCTTCAGGTCAACCTTCAAGACAGGCTACCTGGGCAGTTATGGTTTTGGCTTTCAATTTGTTTTTCCCATTTATGCTACCACATATCAGAGTAGGACTAGATGCTCTCTTGCATCAGCTTTTCATTGAAAGGGTGAGCAGAAATCTCCAATAATTACATCAATCTCCAGACAGATAAACTGGATCTTGTACTGGGGAAGCTGATGTAGCAGAACTTTGCTAATTCCTCTATCACAGAAACCTTTAGAAATTGCTTCCTGGCATGAAGTAGCTAGTATCTTAAGTATTAGTAGAGCTGGAACTAGTTTATCTCCTTTATGCGATATAAATTCTCCTGGCAGCATAAGGCTAAAATCCAGCCCTTTTGTACCATCCCACCTGCAAATATACTACCTCAAATCCCAGCTGTGAGCATGGCATTATAAATAAAATAACTTTCTTCAGTAGCAAGCCAAACAGCTTACCCAGTTTTCAACTGGAAAACGGTAAGTCAGGTTACTGGAAAATAGGAAAGTTTTCCTATTTAAAACTATTAAATTCATAATTTATACCAGGATGAAGGTAAAGAGGCTGTAAAGAGTAACTCAGCGTAGTTTCTAATAAGAGCTCTAAACTGAGTGCCCAAGTCCCCTAGTATAACTAGTACAGCCTTAATGACCATCAAAATACACTTCTACCTCGCAGAGTGCCTAACAGACAAGTTTTCACATTTTCATGATACAATTAAAATCCCTTTGATGAAGTTGATATGGTTACAGCAATGAATTGTTTATTGATCTCTGGGGGCCTTAAATAATAGCATTTTTTCAACATTTGGTCTAATTATTATTTGTTTTGCACACCTGTCCACGTCCCCAGTCAAAGATCTGGTTCCTGTTATGTTAGGCACACTATAAACACATTACATGATCTGTCAAGCCCTGTTCTAAAGAGACTGCAGAGCAAACACTGCTTCTCACAGACATGAAGCAGCTCTTGATGAAACAGCTGTCACCATTTACAACCCACATTTGGAATTCACTGTGTTAACGAAGACATGAAGAGGTGAGCCATCACCCTGAGATCTTCTCCTTTATTCTATACCAAAAAAAAAAAAAAAAGAAACTTGCCCACCATACATTAGGATGTTTGCCAAAAAAATAAAAAAAAATACTGCTTTTGATTTTTATCATGTGTCCAGACAAGCAAGCATCCGACAAAAACTAGCTGTTCTAGATGATGGTGATAATTTTTTTCCTATGCAGCCTTCCAACTTAACTATAAGTGCTTTGAAGGAGGGGGAAAAAAAAAAAGCCAAACGAAACAACATAAAAGTCTGGGATCTAATTCAGTTTATCTAATAAAAGGAAATATGATTCACTAAGAAATGCATTAACAATAATTCTGACCTAAGTGATTCAGAATTGGATGTACAATATTAGACCAAGTCCAATGGAAAAAGAAATAGGGCCTGAAGCAGTTGCTTTGTAGCAGGACACAGAATTTCAGCATGTATCCATTTCAGGCTCACTCTGTGCACCTTATCTAGGAAAACTGTGTGTATTTACTACTGCTAAAACTGATAGCCATTGTACACAGAATCACAGAATTTCTGAGGCCAGAACAGACCTCCAAGATCACCAAGTCCAGCCTATGACCCAACACCATGACATCAGCTAGACCACATCACTAAGCACCATATCCAATCTTTCCTTAAAGACGTCCAGAGATGGCAACTCCACCACTTCTCCGCGCAGTCCATTCCAGTGTTCTATCACCCTTTCCACGAGGAAGCGCTTCCTGAGATCCAACCTAAACCTCCCCTGGTGCAGCTTCAGACCATGCCCTCTCATCCTGTCACTAGTTGCCTGGGAGAAGAGCCCAACCCCCACCCAACTACAACTTCCCTTCAGATAGTTGTAGAGAGTGATGAGGTCCCCCCTGAGTCTCCTCCAAGCTGAACAACCCCAGCACATATTGTGACTGTATCCACATTTGCAAGCATACCGGCCCACATGGTGAACATGCTTATTGCATGTTAGTCTTAGAGACTAACTTACTACAATTAACCAGCTAACATTGGTTGCAGCTCTTCAGTACATTTATGTAGGTCGTCATCTTTATCTCTGCACCAACATGTACAAAATTTTTGGCCATCACTGAACAACATAGCGCCTCTCCACTCGCGTTTCACTTCCGTGGCCATTACTTTTAGTTCCTCTCAGTCCTGCTATAACTTTGCATACATACAGAAAACACACACAATAATATTGGGGCAATAGCTTTAAGCTACAACAAACATGACAAATTTCCATTGGTAAACTTCATGCTGGTCTTTAAGAGTGGGAAAGTTTTGATACATTTCTCTGCTCTCTTCGTAAATACTACAGCATGAGATAAACACTAAGCACAGTCCTACATTATTTACCTTATAAACTTTGTACCTTGCACATTATAAACTTTGTACTTAGAATTTATTCAGTACTATTCTCTAAGCCCAACTAAAGCAACTACCTTTAAGTATCTTACCACAACTACAGCTGTAAGTAGGACAGGCTGAACTAGTATTTTTCAGTTTTAACTTCTTATACTACCTTATCAGCATAACTCCTAAGCTATTGATGATTCTGAATACATTTGTCCCAAAAGGACTCATGAAATAGTCAACAGTTGGCCTAATGGAAGAAGAAACCTTGTTACAGTTATCAACTTATTCAATCTGAATATGCCATCAACTAGGTTCAATACTCACAATATCCACCTATGTCCTTCTGTCCACACTTGTGTTCATCCTTTCAAACCCACACATTCACCTACTTAAAACATCCAAAATCAACACTGCAAAAAAAGAGATTATTTTTCTTCATCATAAGAAAGGTAACAGAAGCAAATTGGAGAAGGAAGTCACACCAGCCTAAAGCATGCCAGGTAATAATCCCTTCCAGGAAATACTTTAGCTTTATTCTGTGAAATCAGTTAACACCATTGAACTCAAATTATTTTAAAAGTAGTTGATCAGAGCCATTCTAAGACCCAAATTTCAACCCAAAGCATACTAAATGCTCCCAGTTTCATGTTAATACTAAAAGGAAATTTTAAAAAGCTAGCTAGAGTAATAACGACAAGTTCCACTAAAATTGTGTCAATTATTTTCACTTTCACCTATATGCAATATATTCTTTTTGTAATCCTGTTGATGCATACAGATATCCATGATCTATCTTGAAAGGCAGAAAACAGTTATGAATTAGGAATACATTTGAATCCTTCAATAACAGTGTACACAGCCTCTACAACACTTGCAGAAGTCTCATTCATCACTTTTAATGGACATTTGGCTGGTTGTCACTTTAGAAGCCAATTGACAATACATGGGTAAACCCTGCTCACTTCAAAAGTCTTAAGTTCTGGCTGCTTGATATTGAGATAAAATATTTATTACTATTATCATTATTCTAAACCACTGATTTTCACAGCGAGTTTTATGCCTTGCTCACCTATAACAACACAGAAATTCCATCAATATTTATAAAGAGTAATTTATTCTAGAGTAAATGGCTCACAATTATTAGCCAGTGTACGATTTGTAAAGCCAATATTTGCATATCAAATAAAGTAGGTCCAAGTCATTATCAAAGTGGGCATACATTTTGAGAATAACAAATGCAAGAAAGAACTATAGCAGGTGACTTCGAGAGGTTTTGTCCCAGATGATTTAATTTAAAGCTTTCGCTTTTAGCATTTTCTCAGGAAGCTAAAAGAGTGCTAAATACACATTAATACAGAAAACAAACCTTTCAAACCTATTATGTAGGATTTACAAAAATAAAACATTTAAGATAAGAGCAGCAAAGGCCTTACACAGCTACAGCATATCATGAAGAAGTGACCTTTGTCAAGGTCACATGGATATTTCCTGGTGTTTCTCTGCTAACTAGGAGCTGAGTAAGCTAACAAAGCTTGAAGTAAGAAACCTGAATCTGAAGAACAAGTGCAAATTAACTCCTCGTTATTAGTATATGAAAAGCAACTATGATGAAATGAAAAGGAAAAGATAAAAAGGCATCTACTGTCAGATTTTTTCCTAAGGAAATATTAGTATGTCCCAGATATAGTTATCAAATGCAACAACTTAAATACATGTTTAATTAAACACTTGGACTGTTAGAGAAGAGGTAAACTTTAATTTCAGGATCCAGAAATCCTGCATTTCAGCCATCATTTTACTCACAGTCAGAAATTTATTTGTCTTCCACCATCACCTGGACTACTCAAGAACATATCTTTTGCAATTCAGTGGGAAGACACTCTCAGAGATAACTCTTCCTTGCCACTTCAGTAGAGCTGTATCTCCTTCGTAACAGGCACCTGCTGGGTTACCAATACCACCAATTAACCATCCATGGCTTGACATATGGAAAGAGGAAAAGGAAGCTTCTCGCCAATACAAGTTTATTCTGGTACAAAGCAGATTTGTGACAGGCTTAAATGCCAGGTACATTGATTGCCACTTGCAAGGCCAGCTCCAAAACAGATTTGGGAGAAGACGGTCCTTCAGGAAGTACCTGACTGATGTGCATCTGCAAACTAATTCATACCAGACTGATAGGATACATGATATTGGTCCTCCCAGATTTGAAAGAGTAACAGGCATTCAGAATTCCTATTATTTATAGTTTTAGGACATATCAGAGGGACAAAATAAATGAAAGTAACCGTTATCAGTTTCAATGGGCTTTAAATCAGGTCTCAAAGGTTAACACCAGTTAGGTAGGTAAGCAGAAATTTCTTGTGAGTAAGGTCGGACAAAATAGGATTATAACATACAGGGGCATCCTAAGAGAAGTTCAGACATAACCTCTTCACACTACATGAACAACATGTCAACATCTTTTATAAAAAATATTATTTAATCCCAGAGACACAATAGAAGTTAATGACAGCAAGTTCAATTGGGTTAGTGATCCTAGGGCTAGGACAGCTGTTTGTCTAGTCTGTTCCCACGGATTAACACAAATCAGAAATCCAGCAACTTCCACATCAAATCTAGAACTTGTAACTGGTCTAGTTAAAAAAAAAAAAAGGAAATACTGATACAAAAACTTCAAGTACGAAAGTATCATCTCAGTAAACTGGCCCATACAGTTGCTACTCTGATAGACAAAAGTAAATATTTATTTCCAGGCTGAGCTCTTGAAGCTTACATGCCTGACCAAGCTGTTGTAAACTTGTACACACTAACACAGTTCAGTGTCAGTATTTCCACTTCATTGGAATCCAGAAATCTCTCAGCATATACACCTTTCCAAAGGGAATGCTACGAATTTAGGAGTCTTGTTAAGAAGCACATTTGACACACCTCAAAAATCACAACTCCTAGGTCTCTTCTCTAAGCAAATTCTAGTAGTCCAGCATCTTTTTGAAGCTGGGTACCTTTCCTTCTCTCAATGTTCTCCAGTGTTTACAGCTGCATATGGCTTCTCTACTCTTTAAAACAATTGTAGATGATGTTCCCAGGCTGTAACCCTCGTACCTCTTCTCAAATTCACTCCTTAGATGGAAATTGAACTGTATTTTTTTTTTTTTTTTACTTGAAGTAGGCAAAAGTATTACACTTTAAGACACCTATTTAGATGCAGAAGGGGGAGAAATCAAATTAAATCAGTCTGTAACAACACTTCCTCCAACTTCACTTCTGATTTTTTTGTGCCACTGCTAATACTCATGAATATAGATTTTGTATTTTATTCCAAATCATTGTTAAAGGTAATGAACAGAGTTGGAATAATGGAGATGACAATTCCTCATACACTCTCTCATCTACAATCTATTTAGTAAAAAAAAAAAATTAATCTGTTCACATGGACAATGGTGCCCTTCTACAGTACTATTCCTTACAATCAGAACATCTCCCTAAGCTAATCACATGCCTCACAGAAATCAAAACAGAAAGCTTACAATTTCAAGAAACAGAAGTAATCCTTTTTTAATCAAAAAAAAAATCTAAAAACTATTGTGACTGATACATATTACACAATCAATCTTTAACCTTCAATTATTTGCTAATAGATTGTGTCTTCTATCAAAATACCATGCCACTAAGTTTTCCTTAAGTTAGCACACTTAGTCTTAAAAAAACCCCAAACACTCAAAAAGACCCCCCCCCAAAAAAAAAAAAAAAAAAAAAAAAAACACACCACACAAGGCGGTAATGGTAACATTCTTCTCAGATTCCCAAATTTCATCCCAACTCCAGAATTTAGGGACAGAAACAAAAC
>JAAGNO010012619.1:9283-25534 GCA_033439905.1 Ceryle rudis | reverse complement strand
ACTGCAGATCAGGGGGCATGTCCTTCCATCCGCCGCACCCTGGGGCTGGGGCTGGGGCCGGCCCGGGCTCTAGGTTCCCCCGGCTGCCGCCCCGGTGTCCTCGCCCAGACGCTTCCTCCCTTCCCGGCCGCCTCCCGCTTCATGCCCGGCACCATCTGGTCCTTCTCACAAGCCCGACGGCTGGGGCCGGGGCCGGAGACCACCCTGGTGCAGGGACCGGGTGTCTCCTGGGTCCACCCGGACGGAGTGGGCGTGCAGATTGACACCATCACCCCAGAGATCCGGGCCCTCTACAACGTGCTGGCCAAGGTGAAGAGGGAGCGTGACGAGTACAAGCGCAGGTGAGAAGGGGCGGCGGGATGGAGGGGCCCTCGAGGGACCACAGCCATCGCTAGGAAGGCTGCGGGGTTGTACCCGACAGTGCGGGAGAAGGAGACGGGGGGGGTGGGGAGAGCTAGTCCTGGCCTGACTTCTGGGACCATGGGCTCCAGGCAGCACGACGTGAGGTTGTAAGGCAAAAACGTGGTTCTCTGAAAGTATTTATCTGTGCCTCGGTCTCCTCACTTGCCTCCTGGTGTTTGAATTCTCTTGGAATGCTCTCTGCACCTTTTTCCATCTTATTAACCCTGTGCTAGAGGCTAGAAATGCTTTTCTGAGTGGGGAAGAAATAACAGGACTCCAGAAGCTGGTGTTTTAAAGGGGAGGGGATCTGGGAACACTTGGGAGGGAGGAGCAGATGGAAAGTAGGTGAGGAGGATGAACATACAGGGAGGCTGGTTTGGAAAAGACTGCTTTGAGGAGAGTGCTCTGGATATGCCAGAAGGTGCTGAGAAGCCCCTCGTCAGGGTGGCTGGCTCTGTGGATCTTTCCCTCCCGAGTGCTCTCCCAGCCGGTGCCTCAGCAGCAGTGAGCTGTGCCCACTCCTCCAGGGCTTTGCTCCCAACCCAAAATAGCTGCAGGTTGGCATGTGCCTCGGAGAAGGATGAAGCAGAATGCAAAGCTAATCTCTTGGCTGGTTCTTCTTTCCTGTGCATAGCGGTCACCCCTCTCGTATTGCGCTAGCGGTGCTTTTGTTTCAAGTCAGTTTCTGAGGCTGCTTCCAGATCTGCACATAGGATGGGATCAGGCTGGCATTGCTGGGTTGAAGTGAGGGGATGTGCAAGACCCCTGGCAATTGGCACCACCTGAGAGACTGCTGTTTTCAAAAGAAAAGTCACTTTATGATGCATTAGAAGCAATTAGAAAGTAACTGATTGCATACCCAATTAAATGATGTGCTCTACCCATGGGAACCATGCTGCTGACCTGTGCTTCTAGCCGTGGGCTCACGTAGCAAGGTCAAGGCTGGGGATCCAAGATGACACCTTATGTTCTGGGATTTCTAAGGCTTTGGCTGAGCAGACTTACCTGTCAGATGCTCCTAAATGCACCGAGAAAGGCACTTGGAAGGGAAGAGTTGGTAACTCTTCTTTCCCACCGATTGCTGCATGTACTCTAAAGGCCTTTTATTATTAAGCCAGAGGTTGGGCACCTTCTCCAGGGCTGGACAGCTCTCCTTGCCTTATGTTTTCAGTTTACATAGTAGGGAGCTGGAGCCACCATTTTGGCCTGGAGGGCTCAAGCCTTACCTGTGGAAAGTGGGTCAGCCAGAGAGGACCACGTTGGGTTTGTCAGTACTGCTGAAACTTTGGGAGAAAGGAGAGCTTTTTGGATTTATCCCACTCTGGTAAAGAGGCTTTGGGGAAGGCTGCAGGGGGTGACGGAGAGAGCAGGGATGCTGGGGGCAGGCAGGGGGCACCATGAGCTGCTGTGGGCCAATGTTGTTCTTGGGATCTATTTTTGGACTGTGTTACCAGGAGTTGGGGGAAAGCAGACCCCACCCTTTCCAGCACTGGGAACTTTCTGATGTGTGCAGCCAGGACCCAAAGAGGGGAATGGGACAGGAGGATCCCATTTCCACACCATTCCCTATGCTGAGGCTGACACTGACATCCCCTGTGAGGAGAGACGTCCCTGCCATAGAATCACAGAATCATAGCAATGTCTGGGTTGGAAGGGACCTCTAGAGGTCATCTAGTCCAACCCCCCTGCTGAGAGCAGGGACATCCTCAACCTCGGAGCTGCTGTGGGGACAGTGCAGCCAGTGTAAGTGTCAACGCCTTTGCCACCAGCCTGGGGGCAGAGGGAAAACACTGTGCTGAAACAGGACTTGCCAGTTCTCTGCCCTATGGTGTGAGTGCTTGAGCTTGCGCTTTCTTGAGGACAGCCTCTGGGCACTTGGAGTGATGTAGTGGGAGGAGCTTCTCTCTGGATATGCATGGCCTGAAATTCAGTTCTAGGATGTAGGAGGGGTGAGGGAGTCAATAGGGAGGCATGAGAAGAGATGCAGCAGCAGGAGAGAGACTCACAGCAGCTGCACCTCGGAGGAGCAGACTGAGACTAGGTGGCCTGGAGAAGGGCATAGTGTGACTGCGAGTATCATACAGACCCACCAAGTGCTGGTGACCTGAGGGTCTCATCAAGTTTGTGCTGTCTGCTACATCTGTGTTCCCAAGTAGTTTTTATCTTGGATGCTGTAAGGGCATGCTGGAGGTATGGAGTGAATAGTGAACAGTGGGTTAGAGTCACAGACTGGTTTGGGTGGAAAGGAACCTTTTAAGGATCATCTATTCCAAACCCCTGCCATGGGGTTTCACTACATCATCTTGCTCAAGGCTCTGACCTTGAAGACTTCTAATAATGAGGCATCCACAACTTCTTTGGAAAACCTGCTCCAGTATCTCATCACCCTCACCACAGAGAAATTCTCCCTTATGTCCAACCTAAATCTACCCTCTTTCAGTTTAAAATTGTTGCCTTTTGTTCTGTCACTACAGGCCCTGACAAAAAGTCTCTCTTCATCTTTCTTATAAGCCCCCTTTATATATCGAAAGGCTGAAAAAAGGTCTTTTGTTGTTGTGATTGCTCTTGAAGGAGGTGTGCCAGGCCGCAGAGCATTCACCATCAAGGTGAAATCAAACATATTTCTAACATGGCAGGAGCCGGAATCGAGGTTCAAGCCCCAGTCAGCCCAAAGGGTGCCCTGCAGCACCAGCTTGCACAGGGTGAGGCACCCCGGTGCCTTTTGCAGCAAATGGGATTTTTAAAGAAGTGGGGAGTTGTTTATTTTCTAAAGTGAACTTTTTGAGGGGACACACCTGAGGCAAGGTGGGGAGCTGTAGGGTGACGTTGCATCTTGTCACGCCCCCAGCTTTGGGAGGGCCTGCCTGTAGCTGATAAGGAGATGGCCAAGCCTATCTGCTGTTAGGACCCACCTGCTCTCGCTCTCTGCCTTTGGGCAGGTTGCTGCCTTGCGACGGTGCAGAAAGGACTCGTGTTTCCCCGTGGTGTGTTCCGCTGGCCGTAGGGTTGTGTGGGGCAGCCTTATTTCCAGCTGCCAGGGGCTGCTGGCTGTGGGTGCAGTGCTGCAGGTAGGTTATTCTTAGGAGTGGTGCATTGCAGGAGGGAACAGGGAAGAAGGAGTGAGGCAGGAGGTGAGCAGAAAAGAGGTTTGTAATGGATGGGTGTGTGGATTTGTCACTTGCGGGATGATTCGCTGTTGCCTCCTGCCTTTAAATCAGCGTTTACCTGATTTGCGCTCATCTTCTGTAGCATCGGTGTGAAATTAATTCATCCAAGGACTTGCAGCTATGCTTTACTTCACCAGTAAGTCCGGGCTATATAGAGACCTGGAGGGAGGCAGAGACTGAAAAAGAGAGGAAGTGTCATGCCAAGAAAGATGCTGAATTTTTTTTTCTTATGGTAGAAGGCGTTTTTCTCCCTGGGGAAGGAGGCCTTCTTTCAACCGTTCCCATAGAAGGGCACTTCTACCTTTTAACTTTCTCCTTCTCTCTCTTTTTCTCCCTCTTCCCTCAAAGAGAACCCCATTTGACTCTCCTTCTGTGGCTGCAGTTTGGAGCCAACACCAACACAAGGACCACACGCTTTGTCCTTGTTTGATTAAGGAGAGGCATTGCCAGCCTTAAGAGCTTAGAGGTTCATAAAGAAGGGCTCTCCTACATCATCAGCTTGTCCTGATACCTCAGGAAAACAAGTGTGAGGGCTTTTCACATGCTTTCTGATCTCCTACACCTTAGGATTTATTTTTCAACCTTGGTGTAAGCAAGATGAGAGATTTTTCACATCCTTGTGCAGGGTCTCAGTGTCTGTGTCAGTGCTTGCAAGCATTAAATAGAAACCAGGGATCACAGCACCAAGCAGGGCCCAGGTCTTCTTGCTTTCCTAGAGAAATCCTGCATTCTTGGAGAAATCTGGCTGTCCCAGAAGAGCCTGAAGATGGGTAAGAATGCAGCAGCCCTGCTCCGTGCCACACCACAGTGTGTGCCAACCTGTCTGCTCTATGGGATAGTCATTTAGCAAAGAGCACTATAGGCTGATGGCCTCCCACCAGACCATGGACGGGGCCAACACTGCAGCATGGCCCAAGATTATGATCTCATGCAGTGAAATATAATATTTGCTAGGTGATGTGTCATTGTATGGCAAGGCTGGGCACCTTGCAGCTCAGCCTTTTGCAAAGCTGCAGAGCCTAATACGGTACCCACTGGCCAGCCTGGCGTAAACCGGGACAATCCATACTGCTTCCTTGTACGATAAAACAATGTTCTTTAATACTACATCTTGTCACAGTTGAGGCAGAATAGCCAAGGAGCCGTGCCTCGGCCCATCGCAGGGCAGCCCTTTGCATTGGTATGGGCAGAAGAGCAGCTGCGATGACACACGTTATGTGTTGACACACATCGTGGCCACTCATGCTGTAAATGTGGTTTGGTATCAGGTTGGGTTTTGTGCTTCTGGACAGCCTGAACTGCAACGCTGCAGATACACAAATGCAGTCACAAATATGATGTGGACAACTCCGCAATATCTGCAAGCCTGTTACTGAGTGTTGGAGCTGAACCTAACGTGACCCAAGGCCAAAGGGCTTGGGGGTGGATGGAGAGGCTGGTGGACTGCATCAGGCCATGGGCCAGCCCCAGCATGGCAGGGCATGCAGCACAGCTGCTGTGTGGAGCCTGCGGTTGGTGTCCCCAGCTCCCCCCATCACAGAGCAGGCAGCCATTCACCAGCCCAAGGTGGGGATAGCAGAGAGCGTGGTGGGGTAGGGATTGTGGCCAGTGGGGCTGATGGGTGTTTGGCAGCTGCTGTTGTCTGGAAACAAGTGGCAATGCATTCCTGGGCACATTCTCCTTCCACCATCATCGATCCTCTCGGATAGCTCTGGGGTGAGCAGCTGCCACTCCCTTCTCTCTCTTTGGCAGCCGGCAAGGCGAGTGGGATCTGATCAGCGCGTTTGTCTCCCTAGATGGGAAGAGGAGTACACGATGCGTGTCCAGCTTCAGGACCGGGTGACTGAGCTGCAGGAGGTGAGCACTGCTGTTCCCCCCTTCCCCTGCACCCCAGCTGCCCCCTACTGATGCTGATTTGCACATCTCCCTTTGTCTGGCCAGGAAGCCCAGGAGGCCGAAGCCTGCCAGGAGGAGCTGGCCATGAAGGTGGAGCAGCTCAAGGCAGAGCTTGTCGTCTTCAAGGGACTGATGAGCAACGTGAGTACCTAACCCCTCTCTGACCCAGCAGCAGCGTTCTGCCTGAACGGTGGAGCTGCGTAGAAAAACAGTTCCTTGGTGGGGCATGTCCAGCATGTCTGGCAGCGTTGGTCCAAGGTGCAGTAAGCAAACTGGGGATGCAGATGTAGTCCTGCAGCACAGAGGGGAACATGGCAGCTCTGTTTGCCTTGCCTAATTTTCCTCCTTTTTCCCCTCTCCTGTGGTGCTATTGGTTCAGAACCTCACAGAGCTGGACACCAAGATCCAGGAGAAGGCCATGAAGGTGGACATGGACATCTGCCGGCGCATCGACATCACTGCCAAGTTGTGTGACGTGGCACAACAGCGGAACTGTGAGGACATGATCAAGATGTTTCAGGTGAGAACCACCTGCTGCTGCTCCAGGCTCAGCTGCTGGCTTTTGGGAAGAGAGTTTCCAAAGGAGAGAGAAGAGGCACCACCAGCACCCTGCTAGGGGAGATACTTGGTCAGCCTTGCTCTTTGTGGTCCCTCGCTCCCTGTCTCTCTTGGGACGACCAGGCAGAAGGTCACAGAGAGGAGGTGGAAAGCACTGAGAGTCTCCTCAACCTCTCGCTGACCTGTTGTGTTATGTCCGGGGACCCTGCAGTGGTAGGGGAGCATCTGCAAAAGGGGGATGAGTTACTCAAGTGTCTGTCTCTAACTCTGTCTCTCTCCTTCCCCTCTCTGTCATCTTCTGTACTACCACAGTCTCTGTACCTGTCTGTTTTCTCTTTCTGGGTGTCACTGCCTTTCTGTCTTTGTCCCTGTAAGAGCAATTGGTTAGCTCTCTTCAGTTGGGACAGTGTACAGATTTTAAACTTTCTATAAATAAGGTCGGACTGTAAATATTTACCTATTTCACCTTGTTCAGACTTTCTCTTTTCCTGTTTCTGTCACTTTGTTTCCCTGTCTCTGGTCTGGGGTGGTTGGGCAATTTGAGTTTTTCTGCAGTAAAACCATATTGCTTTTTCTCATCAGTTCCATAGATTTCCATCTTTAGTTGTTTAGTTTTAATTTTTAAAAATGCTAAAAGCATGTTTTGTCCATTGCACCATCTTTAACCTGATCATAATGAGCCTCTCTCTTCCTCTCTGTCCTTCCACCATTCCTTTCCCCTCTATCTCCTCCCAACTACCTGTTCCCAACCTCTTGGACCCGGCCTCGTTTCTGTAGTCTCTGCACTTGTCTCCTGTTAAGGTCCCAGCCTCGGTGGGGCGGAAGCGGGAGCGCAAGCAGGTCAGCGACGAGGACACCTTGCCGTCCGAGAGCGATGCCTCCCAGAAACCTGAAGATGAAGAGGAGGACGAGACCACGGCTATGAGTATCAATGAAGAAATGCAGAGGATGCTGAACCAGCTGTGAGTGCGGCTGCTCTGCACTTCTGCCACCAGTGTGAAGCGAGGCTCTGACACCAGGCTCCCTGCTGGCCCCCCTGGGATGGGGAGGGTGAGGTGGGAGGTGCTGCCCCAGGGTCATACTCCTGCACACCCCGTGCTCTGTGCCACAGTGGGACTGACCCCCTGGGAGACCTGAGCCCACCTGAGCTGTGGGTGGGAGTTGGTCCAGCTCCTCTTCTCTTGACTCCCTTCCCGTCTTTTGGGAGTCCATGCCCGAATTTGCTGGGGCTCCTAACCATAAAGCCCGACCCTTCCCCATCAGCTGGTGGGTTTGGGTGTACTTGAGCTTGCCCTGGTCAGATCTGCAAGAGCTGCAGCCCTGCCTGAGTGGGGGCAAGGTTTTTTTTGGCACCAACACAGCACCCTGCCTGCTGGAGTTCTCCTGCTGGGTGCTGATGCACTGTACTCTTGCCCCCAGGAGAGAATATGACTTTGAGGATGACTGTGACAGCCTCACGTGGGAGGAGACAGAAGAAACGCTGCTCCTCTGGGAGGACTTCTCTGGATATGCCATTGCAGCTGCAGAGGTGCAGGGGGAGGTAACGGTGGTATCAGGTCCCTTTGGGAATCCAGCCTTGGGTTAGGACACTCGGTCCTGCCTGAGCCTGGGAAGATGCTCCTTCAAAGACCAGACTTTAGCCCCTCCTTCCCTTGCAGGCCTCCACATGTGCTTCCCCTCTACACTCTATCTTCTCTGCCTGAATAAGTTACTGAATCCTTGTGAAGGTGTCCCTGTTAGACAGACTGGGGACCTGTAGCCTGAAAGATGTGCTGAGAAAGATGTGTGGGCATGGCCCACACGCGTGGGGAGAACCACAGCCCTCCTAGAAGGGAAGATGTCCTCTGTCTGGGCTGGTCTCTGGTGGCCCTTTGCTCAGGGTGTCCAGCCCACCTGCCCACAGTGCAGCAACACTGGCCAAACAGCGGCCTCAATGTCTGACCAAAGCCCTTGCCATCCCGCATCCCTGGCTCCCAGCAGTCCTCTGGGGATGTGTTACACTTGGGCTTCATCTGTGCTCTCCAAAGCTTCTGTGCATTTCTGGGCTCGTTCTGGGCTGACATGCTTGCTCACTTGCAGTGTGGCGAGTCCTGGGTCTCTGTAGCCCATGTCATCAGGACTGACTTGTGCCTTGTTTAAACGGCACCGCAAAGGTTTCTTCCTCTGTTCCCAGTGCTTCCAGTTCTTTCTCTGATTTCTCTCTCTCTCTCTTGCCTTTGATTCCTCATGTTGAACACCTCCCTGCCTTTAAACGTGCTGTCTGCTCTCCCCAGCAGCAGGACGACAGCCTGGAGAAGGTGATCAAGGACACAGAGTCGCTGTTCAAAAGCCGTGAGAAGGAGTACCAGGAAACCATCGACCAAATAGAGGTGGGAAGAGTAGGAGGAGAAGGAGGAAGTGGGGAGGACATGGCACAGAAAGGGGTGAAATGGGGGCGTGGGTCCCCAGGGAAAGGAGACACTGTGCTGGAGCAGGTAGTTGGTAATGTTGGGTAGTTGGGGGTGGCAGCCTCAAGTCTGGCCATACCGCTGTCCTGCACCACACTGTGTCCCGGGCTCATCGCTGCACAATTTCCTTTTTCAGCTGGAGCTGGCCACTGCCAAGAATGACATGAACCGGCACCTGCACGAGTACATGGAAATGTGCAGTATGAAGCGAGGCTTAGATGTGCAGATGGAGACGTGCCGGCGGCTCATCACCCAGTCTGGGGACAGGTGAGTTGCAGTGGGATGACCAGGATACCCATGCTCTGGGCAAGGACTGGAGCCAGGGTGGTGGCAAGTGGGGGCTGAAGCACAGGGTAGCACTCCTGCCCTGCCCTGCCCTGGTGTGGCGTGGAGAGAGGGCAGTTCCAAGAGGTTATTAGATGCCTGGTGACCAGCCTCTGAGCAGGCTCGTCCAGCATCTCCCCCAGCCCTGCTTTGTGCTCTGGACCTCTTGTCTGGCGTCCTCTGGGACGCCCTCCCCAGCACCCAAGGATTCCCACACATGCCTCTCTCGCTCCCCTGGAGTATTTCAGCTCCTTGCTCTGGTGCCTCCTGCCAACATTGAACTGGGTTCTTACCTTTGGTGGTGCTTTGACTGCTGCCCGTTGCTTTTCTCTGCAGAAAGTCTCCTGCCTTCACCCCAGCCTCCAACAGTGAGTCAGCCCAGAACGAGGAGAGTGAGGAGTCTGACCGTGATCCTCCTAGTGACGCTTCCATCAGATAATAAGGGGAGGCTCCGCTTACTTGGACCCCCTTCCTGGCACGGGGATGCCTGAGTCATGCCTGGGAAAGACTGTCAGGGATGTGGAGCCCACTGGTAAACATCTGCTACCCAGGCTTACACCCGTTTTGGGGTACTTGGCAGATCCTGCACCCTCCTGCCACCGGACATCTTGCAAATGGGAATAGCTAGATAGACCTAAGCGCCCTTGCCTGGGCCACTCAGCCTCCTGAC
The DNA here is from genome assembly GCA_033439905.1 of Ceryle rudis. Lineage (NCBI taxonomy): Eukaryota > Metazoa > Chordata > Aves > Coraciiformes > Cerylidae > Ceryle > Ceryle rudis. The sequence continues at coordinate 16,070 of JAAGNO010012619.1, read as the reverse complement.
CCTTCTCTATTCCCTTCCCTTGCTTTTGTTAAACTGTGGTTCGCACAGGGAGGCTCCAAACCTGCCACGGCAGCATTCTCCATGATCTGTCCCCAGACCTACCTCCTCTGGCCTCTCTCCTGGCACACTTGACCTGCCTCCTGCCCTCCCTGCACCACACAGAGATGAGCAAGAACCATACCTCCCTGCAAACTAGACCTGACACCGGTGCCAACTGGACTGAGCATGGGGCTTTCTCTGTCCTAGCTGCTGGCCGGGCAGCCATTTGGTTCCCATGTTGTTCCAAGCACCCCAAGCCCTCCTGCCTCCTCCAGGGCCAGGGCTGAGTCCCACTCACTGTGCATTCTGCTTTGCCACACATCGGCGGTGTGCTTATGTCTGTGTTACAGGGGCAAGGGGTCATTAAATGGGACAGTTTCCTTTTCTACAGCTTCGCCAAGTGTGGGCTCTCCCTGTGCTGCCACGGGTGCTGTGCAACTTGAGGCAGAGGGTATCTTCCACCAGATGGAGCAACAATGGACGTGCCCCGTGGGATGCTATTGCATCCCTTGAATGTTCCAGATGGGACAGTGGCGAGATCCCGGTTCTGGGAACTGCTGGCCCTTGATGGACTGTGTAGCACTGGTGGTGTATGGGCTGCCTTGTTCTTAACCTGGAGCATCATTGATGACAAGGCTGAGGGATTGGAAGGTAAGCCAAATATGGCTCCTGACTTCTGGACCTTCCTCTCCCAGCACCTAGTCTCCTCTGCCACACCAGGGCATCCCAGAGCATCTTCTTGCCTGCCCTTCGGTTCCATGTTCAATCTTGGCATAACCGCAGTAGGGGTTCCCCTCTGCCACCGTCTCTTGTAGTGTTTACCTGGCTAGCTGTTGCATGCGCTCCTCCAGCGTCGAGAAGCTGGGGCTGGACAGGGTGGCAGTAGAGTGTGAGCAGCCCGCTGAGGCAGTGTTTTGCAGGGCCGTCCACAAAGCCGTGGACCCAGGTTGCACAAACCAAGGCAGGTGAAGGTCCAGAGGAAAAAAAGCTTCTCGCAAAAGGTCCTGAAGGAAAGAGAAAGTAAATGGCAGCAGAGCTTTTAGATCACCTCTAAGATGAAAGTAGATAAAATGGTGGCGGAGAGAGGCAACAGTTTATCACTGTAGGTTTGGCTTGTGTAACTAACGCTGCTGTGCCCTTGAACTGCGAGCACTGGTACTACACTGGGCAGCACAGCGCCCATGATCGGTGTTTGGGCAGGGTGAGGTCCTGTGCCTGCAAGACGTGTTAAGGCATGTGTGGGCATTTCAGCACAGGCTGAGCTGCCTGGTTAGACCCAGCAGGGGAGTGAAGCCATGCAAGTGGCAGGAGAAGTCAGCTGAGGAAAACTCCAGGGACACTGCTGCTGGTGCTGGGAAATAGCAGTTCCTTGGCTTGACGAGCTGCTGTGGCTGGGTTCCAGCTCGTGAATGCCATCTTAGCCTCTCATGGGGAAGCTGGGAGAGCATTCCATGAGGGCAGCAGGGTGCTGGCTGGTAGCAGAAGTGTGCTCCCCCTGCCCTGGTTGTGTGTGACTGGGGGCGGATGGGAGGTGTGTGCCCCAGTGCCTGCCCTGAGACAGAGTCTCTGCTGTTTGGCCTCACCTCCACGCTGCTTGGCCCAACAGTTTCTGTTTCTTTCCCTCTTCCTTTTTTTTATTTCCTATTGAGAGCTAAAGCCAGAGGAAATATTTTAACCTGTTTTTTTTTTTTTCTTTCAAGTGATAATGCCTCACACACAGTAGATTAGGGATCACTTTCTGTCCTGCATGGAGGCTCTTGTGGTTCATGCAAATCCCCTTTCCTGTACGTGTCTTTGCAGTGTTTTCTGCTCGATCTCTGTGAGTGGCTGGCTAAGTCTGGCTTCCCGTGCGTAATCCATGATGTGTACCTTGGCCTCAGTACTGCTTAAGAAACACACAAGACTAGAGCATGTACCCTGAGAGATCTCAACCATGAAACACAGAAGGATTGACATCTCTGCATCAAGCAGTTGATGCCAAGAGGAGCAGCTGGTGCTGCCAGATGCCCATGTAGCTGGACATGTGGGGACCCCAGTCCCTGACTCCTGGTCAGAACTTCATTTGCAGTGAAACAAATCTTCCATGTGTACAAGATTCTGTTCTCTGGTGAACTGTACTACCAGCAGTAGGCTGTGTTCCCCCACCAGTGTATCAGCCCCTGAGATCTCACTAGGAGGACATGCAACACTGATCCTTTGTCTCTGCTATTTCTCAGCATGAGAAGCACAGCCCCAGGCCTCCGTGTTAGCTGGACGATTTCCCTTGCATCTACCTGTCCCATCAGTGGTGACCCCACATCTTTGATGCTGGATATGAGGAGATGTGGACCTTTCATTTGTTTAAGTCTTCTCTATGGGCTCCTCTCCATTCTTTGGGGAGTATCTAGCCTGCTTTTCTCCACCATGAGCCCTGCTGGGAACTGTGGTGTCTTGGAACTGCTCAGTGCTGTGTTGTTTCTTTCTTCTTTTTTCCAGGACACCTCTTTGGCAGTGCCGGCTCAGGAAACAATATCAGAAGCAATGGTCTAGTGAAGACCCAGGTCTTAGCTGCTTGATCTTTCTGAACACCTGCTAGTCTGTACTCATCTCACAGGGAATAATTGTATCTCATTTACCCTTACATCCTAGACCATTCCAAAATCTTTGTTTGGCGTAAACTTTCTGAAAGACTTGGTTGCAGGAGCAGCTTAGCCATGGATGGAATGAGCTTTTCCCATTCTTGACCAAGATGATGAACGGATTAAAAGAATTTTGAAAGAGTGAGTCAATTACTCTTACCACCTGACTCTGCTCACCTGCGAGCATATTACAGCTGACTTTAGTGTGGTCCTTGGTGCACCAGAGCTGACCTTCATGTGCAGGGGACAAAGTCCTGTCTCACTTGGTGTCCACACATTAACATGAATGTTTATTGCCCAAGAACAGATGAATCATACTGAATGGGGTTCCCTGGCAGTGTGCATCTAGGCAATCACTCTGCCAGCATCCATCTTGGGACTGTAGCTGTTGTCTGGTGACCTCCCTGTGTTTGTCCAAGACCATCCTCGTAGGATCGTGTCTCTCTGGATTGGCAGTGAGGTCCTCCCAACATACACTTAGGCACACTGGTTCAGTTTTTCCATCCTACAGCAGTCTACATCAGTGGAGACTGACTCAGGCAGTCTGGAGATGTGCTAGTGATTGCTCTGGGTTCTCCCTCCCTGACATTTGAACTGTAGTGCCTAGGTGAGAACAGGCACAACTTTTATGTCAGCGGTGGGTGTTGCAAAGAAACCCTCCCATAAGGCGGGAGCTGTCCCTGGGCTGGGACAGACCCACTCGTGAGCATCTTGCCTCCATGAGGCACTGAGGGACACGATCAGCATTTGAGCTGGGGTGAGAGATGCAGTTCTTTGCCATGGATGCTGTGCTCCATGCACCTTGCGCTCTCGGCAAGGGAATTCAACAGATGGTGCCAGGCACTTTGCAGAAGAGAGCCCTGGCTCCCTGACGAAAGTGCTTCTGATCCTGTGGTGTGCTGAGTGGCCTTCCCACCCTTTCCCTAGCGAAGTTCCCTAGGACTCATCTGAAAAGCGAGGTCTCATTCTCAGAGAGCGTGTTGGGCAAGGTAGCTCTGAGACCTGTCCCACTGAGTTTCTTGATGAAGGGTACTGGATTTTCCCACAGAGAGAGCAGGGAGCATCGCCCTTCTTGCACCTCACCACATTGATGTGGGGTATTCTTACTGGCTTTAGAGGGGGTTCAGTCAACCAGTAAGTAGCCCAGGTCTTTGTCCCTGGGTTAAACAAGCGCAGTGCTCCCTTCAGTCCCTTGTGAATCCTGTCTATTTTAGATCATACCTCAGAACTGAAAGAGTCTGACTTGTCAGTCCATTCAGTTAAAGTCCTGTATTTTCCACCCAGGACCCTTCTGCAGAAGGTGCTGTGTCACTTGTCCCACACAACTCAGCTTTGTGTGAGTTAGCTTTTCCCTGTTTCAGGATTCATTTGATGGACCTAAATGTGATGCTGACAGTCTTCACTGGAGCAACTTTTCATTCCTTGGTAACCTGTTTATTAATTGTTTATGTTTCTTAGCCAAGATTTGCAGAGATCAAAGCTGCATAGAAAATTGTTCTTGTTTCTAGATTTGACCTTGGTCCTAAGCCTCATTACCTCTCCTACAAAAGCTTCATTTGTTTTTGAGAACACTTTTTATAGGTTTATGGTTGTTGCTATCTCATGTACCTGTGGCACAGAGTATCCCAGAACTTGCATGTCATGATCAAGTATATCAAATACTCCAGTTCTGGGTAAGAAAACTCCTTTCAAGGAGAAGTCAGAATTAACACAGAACACAGTGGAGTGCTGTATCCTTGGAGATATACCTGGATGATGCATGGACAGGCTCTTGAAAACATCTGGCAAGCCCCTACGCATGGTGATTAGTGCTGGAAGTGATAGCAAGACAGCATGGAGAACAGGATGGGCTACAGACAGCTTTAGGGAAGTCCAGTCATCGGTAGATATCTTCCAGTGGATGTATGAGACTGAGAGAGGCATTTTAGATGTGAACGTTCCAAACGCTTGCGCCACTTTCTCTTGGGATGGGAACAAGGAGAGGATGCTATAGAGGGTATAGATTTCACAGCTTTGAGAATAGCTGTAAAAGCTGGGAAGGTACTAAGGTAACACTACTGAAAAGGGCCTCAAGCAGCCACCAAAAGGCATCATGGTCAAGCTGAACTGAGATCACAACAGATGGGAAGAGGCAGTATTTTCAGCTTCAAAGGCAGACTGCATCAAGGCAAGGTGCAAGAGGAAATAGAAATTATCAAGGTAGGAAGAAATGTGGTTAATTGATGTTTTTAACCTTCCCAGCCACATTGGGTAGAACTGCTAGCTCACCAATCTAGCCCCTTGGATAAAGGAGGGATAGGCAAGAGAACTGTGAATTGGGGTTGCAAGCTGTGCTGAAAATCACATTCACTCCAGAGCTAACAAGCAATGTGCTCTGACACACAATTTGGTCAAGGCATTGAAGGGTCTTTTATATAGTCCTGAATCCCCAAACAAAACATGGTGATTTATTTCATAAGCACCTCTCTGCTTTGTGTGGAATGGAAAATTATGTTGTCATGGGAGACTTTGGCTGGGAATACTGAAGAATATGCTGTGCAAGGAGGAGTTTGTCATCAACTTACCTAAGTAAGGCAATGATTTTAGGTGTCCTTAACAACAGATGAAGACTGGGTTAGGATTGATGGTTGCCTGAAAACAAGGGATCAGCTGAGAAACAAATCAAGACATCAGCCAGGACAAAACTGCCATAACAGAGAACCAGGTGGTATCATGTAGCCTTTTATTGCCCTGAAATTGTCTAGGTGAAGTATTAAAAAAGTTAAGTGGGAGATCTTTGGAAATAAGAGGTTTTCCAGTTATCCAAAAAGCTGTTAGTAAGTATGTATGAGAAGACAGCTTTCAGTAAACTACTTCTTTGAATAAGTGGCCATGTGACAATAGTACTCAGAAATAAGAATAACTTTTATTATAATAGTAAGGCCTGACCTTAATTAAGAAAAATAAACCCTAGAAAAACTACAACTGGGGGGGGGGAGGAATAGAGGACAACAAAATAATTCAGCTGTAGGAAAAAGTCTTCAGCTACTCTTGCCACCTCAGGAAAACAAATGATAGCAACTGGATGTCTAAGGACACAAAGAAGTTGTTCGAGTTATATTTAGAGAAAAAACAGTCCTAGCGGTAATATAAACCTTTCTTCTTGATTGAAATTGGGAAAAAAAAAAGATGTACTCACCAGCTATGTCTGTTCCATATTTGGATGGAGCAGAATGTGGTCAGAGGAGAATGATGAAGCACTTTCCAGGCCATTAGCATTTAAGGAGGATCCTTGACAGGATCTTCTCAGAATAAACACTGCATTTCCAGGCAGGGATGACCTGGAGCACGCTAATAGGGAGAGGTGCACCAGGTGCCATAGTGGTGACCAAGACATCACACAAAACCTGAGGCCACTGGGGGCGATGGGGTAAGTCATGCTGGGGAAAAAAATAGCACAGTGCTATTGCTGCATTCCTGCAAATGATGTTTTGCAAAGCAGTCTAACCTTGGTGCTGATGAGAAAGCTTTGGCTGCTGGAATCCAGGGTTTGCTGATGTTAATTTTTAAACGCATTTGGGAAGACATTTAAAAAAAACTTGGTGAACGGGTGAACATATGATGTCAGTGATGAGTCTGGTAGGCCACGTACAAAAACCAATGAGAAATCAGTGGTGGGGGGAGGAGGGTAGAAATCATAAAGCAATGGGAAAAAAAATCTGCACAGATTTATAGAAGGACAAGGAATCACAGAATCACAGAATATTCATGGTTGAAAAGGACCTCCTAGATCACTGAATCCAACCATACCCATAACAAAAAAACATCTAAAAAGAACCCCCACCTAAATACCCTGATCAAACACGACTTTAAAAGCACAAACTAACCGCCTACATGCCTGCCACTAGAGTGTGTCCTGAAGCACCAGGTCTACCCCTTTCTTAAATACCTCCAGCGATGGTGACTCGACCACCTCCCTGGGAAGGCTGCTCCAGTGCCTCACCACTCTTTCTGTAGAGAAGCTCTTGCTAATATCCAATCTAATCCTCCCCTGCCGCAACTTCAGACCATTTTCTCTGGTTCTGTCAGTAGTTACTAAGGAGAAGAGGCCAACACCCACCTCTCTACAACCTCCTTTCAGGTAGTTGTAG
>JAAGNO010012618.1:0-29266 GCA_033439905.1 Ceryle rudis | reverse complement strand
CTCTGTGATAGGACAAGGGGGAATGGATATAAGCTGGAGCACAGGAGGTTCCACCTTAACATGAGGAGGAACTTCTTCACTGTAAGGGTCACAGAGCACTGGAATGGGCTCCCCAGAGAGGTTGTGGAGTCTCCTTCCCTGGAGATTTTCAAGACCCGCCTGGATGTGTTCCTTTGTGACCTGTTCTAGATTGTATGATCCTGCTCTGGCAGGGGGATTGGACTTGAAGATCTCCACGGTCCCTTCCAAACCCTGACATCCTGTGATCCTTAGTCTTGAAGATAAATGACACTGCTAAAGATCAGAGGCATACAGATTCAAAATTTACAGTTAATGCATACAATAATTAGAAACCACTAGGAACAGCATTCAAATACAGAAGTTTATGTAAAGGTAAAGTGTACTAGGGTCTTCATAAAAAGGGAAAAACTTCTTGAGTAGCACTCTGCTGTGGCAGAAAGTGGTTTTGTTTGTATTTGTATACTCAGTGTTGCTGTTGTTGATACCTGGCTACAACGTGAGGATACAAGTACTAGCACAGCATGTGTTTTTGAAAGCTAGCTACCTGAGATTTGTCCTGCCACAGGCTGGGTTTATCCTGGTGTACGGCTGTCGTCTCCACCGTGGCACATCACTTCTGCTGCTAGTAGATGTCATGGCTGTGCTTACGGGGCGTCGTGAAGTTGTCCAGGTGTCTTCCACTGTATACTTAGTGCTGCTTAGTGCATAAGGTAGCAGTGGTAACAGCATCAACTAGCCACATCTCCTGTATTGCCTGCTACTGCTTGCACATTTCTCTTTTCAGGGAATGGTTATTCTCACTTCTTTGAGCTCTATTGCCTTTGTTCCTGTAAATAAGAAGCAAAAGAATTACCTGTAAAACACATTCTATCAGACCCATCCACAGGAGATGGTCTGAGGGGCTTTCTTGAACAACCATGTTTTAGCTTTTCATATTCCATTTCATTATGATAGGAGGGCCCAGGTAGACCATGTCACCTGTAGTATCACTTCTCTAGACAGTTCCAACCAGACTGTCAATCTCAACATCTTGATGGCCGCAGCAGCAGTAGGCTGTGAGACTGCCTCATCACATTTTTGCCATCCCCCTTTTAGAAAGGGGTTAGAACCAGCCATGGTACAACTTCTCAAGTTCCTGCAATAGTACAGGTATTTTGCCCGTTTTCAAGTACATGCTATGGTACAGCAGTGCTTGAAGTAGTTAAGCAAAGAGTTAATGCCAAGTTAGAGCCTGGATCTGATGAGGGGGTGGTGTGGAGGAATCTAATCTAGAATGTCATGGCCCTTCTTCAAAGATCATTTATTTCTGAAGCATTCCCTGACTATTGCCTTTGTTATCCAGAGCCAAAGCCTATGTGATTTCATTGGATATTTCAAAATGACCTGACTGACAGTGCTAGGAATCGGGCTTTTGCAGCCTTAGTACAGTAGGAGCTGCACAATAGTTTCTTTTCATTAATGAAAGAAGAAATCTCTTGTGCTTATGACTGTCGTGTCTGTTTTTGGAATACCTCCAACATATCTGCATGCCCTAGCTAGGGTGGGAGGTACATTTCTGCCTTGTGCTATACTTAGAACTGTCTTGATAAGATTCTTTTCTTGATGCTGAAAGTGAAATAAAAGAAACGTCATTAGTTTCCAGCCTGCTCAGTTCTCTTTAAAGTTGTTGGCTGCATCTGTTGTATGTGAAGTCTCTATTGTATGTGAACTCTCTGTTCTTTACTTTTATATTTCCTGATGGGAATTTACTGTCACAGGTCACAATGCTTGTTATGCTGCTTTCAGGGCTGGAATCCTAGCAAATCAATGGAGCCTGACACGACTCACTCACAGCCTTTGCTGCCAAATGTATCAGTGTTATGCTGGTTTTAGTCTTCATACTCAAAGAAAAATGTTAGTGTTAGGAAGTGCTGGGGCTGGATGCTGCAGGAATTTTAAAGACAAGGTTGGAAGCAAGCAGAATCACAGCAGTACCTTATGTCTATTTTATTTGTCATTGCCTAGTTTGGCACAGCTCTTGGTAGAACAGGCTGCTATGCTGTTGTGCTGGAGTGATTCACCAGACAGGGACAGGGAGGGTTTGATTTGTGATAGCTTTTGAAATTGTCATCATCTAAGCTTCCATTTCTGGAGAACTAGTGGCCAGTGAGATTTTTTTTGGTGGACAGTGTTGTCTTTTCCCCACTGTTACTTTCCATGTCTGACCTGCTAAGCATGTGTTCTGATTTCTATGGAATAGGTAGCAATGGTTTCCTGTGATGAAATCCAGTGACTGGCTTTAGCTGACCTACTTTTATAATTGATGTATCTTGGCTACAGGTGGATAGCCCAGTTCCTCTCTTTCCTGCATGAAAATAGTCTTTTACCAGGGGAAGAGATTTTTGATGTCATTTTAAGGGGATGGGGGTGGAGTTATGAAGAGTGAGAGGTTTACATTTAAAATTAACAATCTGTTGCCACATCTGGACCCTAGTTTTTTGAGATGCTCATACCTATTATTAACAAAAATGAACCAAACCTCTGCTTTAATACATCAGTCCTGCTGACTTTTCAGCTTAATGGAGTAAATAATTCTAATGGGAAGGTAAAAACTCATTAAGGCTTTTTCATCACTGTCAATAACCATGGCAAAGGATTGTTGAACAAGAATCAAGTCAATTATAGTTTTACAAGGCCTGTGAGCTACTATCAGATTGGAATGGTTTTCTGTTATTTAGGTTTTCTAAGGCAATTTATATAAGTAAGGCTTTAACATTGTTTACATACATGAGTTATTGCATGGAAGCTGAAAACAGTGTGAAAATATGGAAATATGGTCCATGTTTGCTTGTCATTGGGCTGGGGAATGTACAGAAGCAATACAGAAGGTGACAGCTGTATTCTGAGGTGTGTAGAGAGGCCTCTGGATGTTTTCTGGCCTCTGATCACATAGTTACAAAGCAAAAGTACTTCTTTCTAAATGCTCTGGATCCTCCAAGCAGAAACAAACAATTGCCTCTTTCCCCTTTCTTGACTTCTACCATTGACAGTAAAATCTTTATAATGATTAGCAGCTTCAAAATGCCTAGTTTTGGAATGAGGCCCCAAGTAGTGTTTGGTAGCAAGGATCGCCAGAATATATTTTGCAGAGAAAAGGCATTCAGCATTTTTTTTAGCCTAACTATCACTTTTTTAGAGTGTTTTCAGCATTTTTTTCTTCTAGAAAATCAAAGCACCAGTGTATGTAAGCTTGTATAATAGGGCTATTCAACCAGAGAATGCTGTACAAGTGGGCGTTTTTGGAGTATTGAAGTCTTCGCCACACTTCATCTAGGTTTTTGCTTTCTGCTGCAGAGTTGAGAAGGTTCATGTCCTGGATGGCTCTGCAGGATGGCCCCAGCTACCTGACCACCTATGAGATGTAGGGAGCCAAGACTTGTGCTACGCAGTAGCTGGCATCTGCCTGGCTGCAGACCTGTCTCCTGATAGCTGCTCCACACCTGTCTTCACATGTAATGTGGAAAGGTGCTTGGCCCAGCCCCTTTTCCAGCTGCTGCAGTTCCTTCTTTGCACATCTGGGAAAAATAGTTATTCTCTCTTCACTCGCATACATGAGTTAAGTGCTTAGCCAAAGAGCACCGACCTAAAGCTCTGAAATAAATTTACACAGATTGTCAAAAATAAGACTTGCTTGCTGACCGCTCAAATGGAGAAGGGGGAGATTTATAAGAAGTGTCTGCTCTGGCATGACTTGGTTAGAAAATGCAACAAAGGGTCAACTGTAAAAAGTGTTTTTATTAGTCAAATCTTAGCTTCTGGTCAGTGCCAGATGTTGTTGCACCTCTGTAGATGAGGGATCTACCTCTACAAAATTAATGTATCACTATATAAACAATTTGATCAAACAGCTTGGTCAAATATTAGGGATTTCCTTCAACATACACAGCAGGTAAGTCCCTGCCAGGGTCTTATTGCCTAAACTAAAACTCAAAGTTAAGCACACAGCAGAGAGGACCAGGGAAGCATGTCCCTACTCTGCCTACTCTGTTTTTAATTCCCTACAGTGAAAGAGTTCCCTACCCCTATGTTTGTGGTGTGGTTTGTTTTATTTGTTTTTGTTTTTTTTTTTTTAATGATGTGTCCTCCATGAGAAATCATCCTTTTATTTCACCCGTGATTTGCCTGCTTTTTTAGAAAGTTTGGCCTGTTTGCATACATTCCTAACGAAGGTAGCAAGCTCAATTCTCGTGTCCTCCTTGCATGGTCAGAGTGAAGGACTCTAAAAATGCTGTTTCTGATCAAAGATGATGATCTGTTATACTTTTTAATTGCATGCTAGACTATTACTGTAAAAATCATTGCTCAAGACTGGAGGCTGAAGATGATCATGGGGGGGTAAATATGGGTTAGGAAAAAAAAGGGCTTTTTGCTGCTATTAATCTTGAACTGATTCCTTTGGCTTTAGGTTCTAATACAGATACAGCATTTCTTCTCGTGGCAAACAACTCTCAGTCCACAAGTCCATTCTGCTCATCCTGCTCCCTTTGATACATATGACAAAATGTTCCTCCAGAAAGATGTTGCATATTACTTCCTGCAAGATGTTATGACAGGAATGCTGAGCACTAACAGCTGTCTCAGAAATGCCACAGCCACCTTCGGTTTCCTCAAAAGAAAATTCTGTGGAGTTTGGTCTTTGAAAAACTTAATGTGACCTCAGTAGTAAAATGCAAAGCCCATTCCTTTGGCTTTTACAAACCAAGGATCTAATGATGGATCAAGCTCTCTTCCATGCTGTCTGGGAAGATGGTGCTTGTTTATAAGTCCTAGAGCAAGGGAAAAGTAAATATTTTTGCAAGATAGTATATATTTCTTTCTTCCTTGCAGTTTCATTTTCTGCAGCCCTTCTCTGTATTTTTGACTTGTCAGAATACATCCACATACTTCTGGTTACAGTAAACCTTTTAAAACAGCAGAAACATCAGTTTTAAGCAAAAACAATGTCTGTTTTATTTCATGTGACTGCCTATCAAAGCATTCCACTGAATCTTTTCAAGTCTTGGGTGGTTTTTTTGTTTGGGGTTTTTTTTGGTTGGTTTTTTTTTTGTGTGTGTGGTTTGTTTTTTTTTTTTTTGCGTGTTTTTTTATTATTATTTTATTTTTTTATTTATTTCTTGCAGTAGGCTCAGTTCTGGGGCAGCTGCAGGGGAGGCAGCAAGGGAGAAGGGGAAGCCTTCTAATGTGCTTTGTCAAGTTGACATTGTTATACTATGTACTTAATAAAGTACTGGAGATTGTGCTTAGGTGAGATGGTAGAATGGTTTGATGTTGTTACTATGCACAGACATGATCTGTGCTTCTTTACTGTAACAGTACAGTCTTTCTACTGTTGCTTGCCACTGATTCTAGCACTTGGGTTCTGCTTGACTCTTTGAAGTCTGTGACTATCGAGTGATGTAATTTCCCAGACTTTTGCAATATAAAGATGTAAAGATTCAAACATGACAGTTAAATTTTGCTTAAAAAAATTCTCTGTTCATGCACAAGACATGGACTCTTTTAAATAATGTATGTCCTGTCTGTACATTGAAGCCTTGTGTTACTTCAGACACAGCATTAGATAAAATGCTAGCAATTGTTTTGCTTTTTCTCTTCCTGCTCTCTCTGCAGTGCACGTATATTGAGATTGAGCAGGTGCCGAAGACTCATGCTGTTGTTCTGAGCAGGCCCTCCTGGCTTTGGGGGGCAGAAATGGGAGCTAATGAGCATGGAGTCTGTGTAGCTAATGAAGCCATTGTGACCAGAGAACCAGCTTCTGAATCTGAAGCCTTACTTGGAATGGATCTTGTCAGGTGGGTGGCTTGCTGAGCTGTGACCAGCCTTTCAAACACCAAAGGTTAGATGATGGTGATACTGGGTAACAGCTTTGTGATGCTGGCATTAGGAGATTTTAAAACAATATAAGCTGGAGACCTGTCTAGGCAGAGGTCCAGACACAGCTGAGTTGACATTTAGAACACTTGGAATCTGAATTTGGCTACCAAGTGTGTACCAGTCTAATGTGGGTTCACTAAAGCTACCTTATCTACCTACCTTACGGTTTAGCAGTGGCTATTCTGACAGGATAGTTACAATGTTAGTAAGGAACTGCTAGATAATTAATAACATCAGATTACTGGTGTGCCCTTCATTCTCCCCCACTTTACAACAGCCTACTCTGACCTAAAAAGCTTATCCTGGGCTTATAGCCAACTGTAGGCATAAACAAACTACTATGCCTCACTTCAGCCCAGGCATTCCAATGCAAACCATTGCCCTTATTTAAATGCTGGCAAACAAACCCCTGTAAGTCTGTTCATTGAAGGCTGTCTGCCTAAAAGGCTCGGGCTGCACTGTAAATCTCAGCCTGCACGCTGATCTTGTAGTGAAGAGAATTTAAAGGAGAGTTGGGTGGGGGAAGAAGGCTGGAAATGAAAAAACAAGAGAAAATGGTGCAAGCTTATTGCAAAGAGAAAGGGAGCAAATGGAGTCAGTTTAGTTAAAGGTGGAACAAGACAAGAACTATTTAAGTGAATCGATGTTAGACCCAGTGGTCCTGATGGAATTTGCCCTAGGATATTGAATGAGTGGGCTGAACCAATTTCAGAAATATTCTCATTTTTCTTGAGGACTAGTGAAAGATGGGAGAGGTTTCAGATGACTGGAAAAGGCTAAATGTTGTGGCAATACTTAATATAGTTTAAAAAGTTGTGGTTATAGACCGGTTTAACTTCAGTTCCTGAAGGGGAAAAAAACAAATACTAAGGACTTCATAAATGTGCAATAATAACTGTTAGTAAAGAAAAATCCTGTCAAACCATTCTCCTTCACTTTTGTAATGAGTTAAATTTTATGGATTGAGGATAGGAGATAGATACCTTGACTTTTAAGATGGCATTAAACCCTTAGAAGGTTTTCTCATAAGCAAGCTGGCAAGTGAGTTAGAAGTTGTTAGGTGTATAACTGCCTGAGACTGTAACTGTAAATGTTCTCTAATGATGTCCCTGCAGAAATACAGTATCTGTTCCAGCTACCATAAATCAAGAGGAATACAAGCTAGTTGGAGAGAATGCAGTGGAAATGGGAAACATGATCAGAGATCTGTAGGCTCTGATTAATAAGAAAATCATGAGGGAATTTGACTTGCGTTTCTTTGGTATTTTCTCTAAATTCTGTATTACCAAAGGAATCTGTGGAGGAGCTATGACGACTAGTGATCTTAATTTCATCAAATGAGGCTGAATGGACTTGGGTGCTCTTTTAAGAAAATGTAGGGCAAAGTTTTGTCAAGAAAAGGGTGATTAGGTGACTTTCCAAGCTCAACCTTTATTTTTTTCCCTTCCCTTCCTACTACCATCCTTTTGAAATTTTAACAAATTATTAGTTTAGATGCAGAGTTCTGCTTCTCTTGGTCACATTTACAGCAGTCTCAAACTACTGTTTAATGTTCAAACATGTCATCCAGCAGCTCTAGATTTACCCACACTAGCAAATCGAGATATATCAAAATAAGGAGAAACTGGTCATAAACTGCAAGTGATCATCACCTATAGATATTACCCTTCTTCTCTTCCTTCTTATCTGCAGAAGACGTTGTCTGTAGCTTGAATGCAGAGTGCTTCAGCCAAGGTGAAGTAGAGGTGTGCTGCAGATGACTTGACCAGTTGAATTAAGCTGGTCTGTTTTGGATCACCTCATAGAGCAGAGAGCCATCAAGTACAAAATCATGTGGGATGTAAAGTGGCAGCTGACACCAGCTTTGCCTCTTTTTATCCATCTGCAGAACAGACTAATTCTGTCGTTCAGGATTTATTGGAATAAAAATAAACTGAGGTGTTTTAAGTCTAATTAAGAAATGCACATCTCTGCTGGCCAACTTGTGTGTGTTGGACTTGCGCATCTATGTCAGGTGTTAGCTGGAGGATGAAGACGGGCACTCTGTGCATGTATGACTAGCTGATGGCAAAAGAAAAAATGTTCTATGCTCTGAAACAAGTTCTTCGGAGCAGGCCTAAATGTTGTCAACCCAGGAATGTCTTCTAGGTAGTAGAATCAAATTTTACTCAGGCTCTCCAAAGAGTTTGCTTCTATGTTCTCTTAAAGAGATTATTCTTTTTCCATAGGGGAAACTTCCTCTCTCCTTGAACTCATCTGGAATTGACACTTTCCAGTTAGGATTTAGCTGTAGGTGGATGTTGTGAGACAACATGCTGTTAAACAGGCCAGAGGCATCTTTCAGCAGGGTGGTGTAATTCTGAAGTCAGCATGTTTTGTTGTTGAAATAGGAAATTGAAAATTCATCCTGCAACCTCAGAGACAAAGCATTTTTTTCAATAAAGATTGCAATGGACATGATTAAAGATGTATTTCACAAAGTTCCTAGGTTAGTTAGTAACTGGCTGTTGGCTTAGTGACTGAGGACTAAGATACCTGCAGATTTGTAGCTTGATAGGGATATCACAACATGTCAGAACATATGAATGATTCTTAAGAAATTAATGAAGTTTGTGTGGTTGACTCGAGGGGTGGAAGTTGGTCCTGTTCCATGAAGGCTTGTCCCCATCACAGTTTACCAAAATGGAGAACCTAGTCACAACAGACAGAAAAATTGAGAGAAAAAAGGTTGCAGCACCAATTCCCAAGAAATGCTTCTTTTCTGTTGTAGGGGTTTATTCCAAAGTTGGTCTTTGAAAACTGCACCAGTATTGCTGCATTGGTTAGCTTAGCAGGTTTTTCTTCAGATATTCCTCCTAGTTTGGCTGCAGGTTTGGGTTTGTTTTTTTTTTTTTTTTTGGGAGGCACAGTTACATCTATAAAACACTTGTTTACTTAGGGAATTACATTCCCATGAAGAGGTGGTGTACTGCTTTGCTTATGCTGATACAGTTAGAATGGGACAACATTATCATACAAAAGGTATAGGTGAAGAAACCTGCAAATTACTCCCTTCCTTTTGGATTGTTGTCCTAATTTTTAATCGCTGTGTATTTGTATTTGTTATTTGTTCTGTTCATCACTGGTGCAATCACTTTTTCAGAGCCACACAGAGATGCAAAACTTGGCAGGGAGTCAGGAATGCTCTTTAAAATGGTATTAATTTATTTACCAATTTCTTTCCTTAGAGACATCAAAACTGAATAAAGTAGAATGTCATCATGTATGTTAGTTCTTCATTTGGAAAGTCTGCATCTAACTGATATGTGAAGTCAAAAAGCTAAAGATAATGTTGTCTTGACAAGGTTAGAATATGCTGTGATAACATTTTGGAGGTAGTGGATTGTACTAAGTCACTGAAATTTTCTTAATGAATAATCCAGGCTGTCATCTAGGGGTGAAATTACTTAAAACTTTTCTTCCATCTCGCCTCGAAGGGTACTCTGAGATGTGTTAGTGGGAGGATTGTGCTGCAGTTACCCAGGACACTGATGCTGAGATAACTGGCAAGACCTACAGTTTGTGGAGATGAGCTGTGTGGTTGTTATGTAAGGTTGTTTTGATTGTGCGTTGGGTTTTTTTGTTTGTTTTCTTTTCTGTTACTTTAAAAAGACCTGTTTGCAAATTGTCCTTCAAAGTTATTCTGCCTGAGGGGTGGATAAATAGAGCATGGTAGGCTTCAGAATAAAGAACTAGTGTAGCAAATAAAGACTTGAAACAATTTAAGCAATTTGGCATCCCATCCTGTAGATGACGTTCTAGTAACTCATTAAAGCAAGAATTCTTACACTATGCAAAACTGACACTTCAGTATTTTAAAACCAGATCAGTGCTGATATTTAAAATTAATAACCTCTGGAGACCTCGCAGTTAGATGCTTGTCTGAATCTGGTGTACCCTTTTCTTATAGACTTGGCCTAGAAAGAGGTGCAACAGCTAAAGAAGCATTGGATGTGATAGTTGCTCTGTTGGAAGAGCATGGACAAGGTGGAAATTATTATGAAGATGGGAGTTCATGCCATACTTTCCAAAGTGCATTTTTGATTGTTGACAGAAATGAAGCCTGGATACTGGAGACTTCTGGAAAGTACTGGGCAGCAGAAAAAATCACAGGTCAGTTTATCATTTGCATCAAACCTTTCTTATTATAAATAGCTGTAAAGAATTGTCTTGGAAGAATTGGTCTTAAAGTCACTGAGTTTAAATAAGTGACTAATTTCTGCACGTGTTTGATTAAATCATCGATTTTAACCTTCTTAGATATTTGTACTGCTCTTTTTTTTTTTTTCCCCCAATGTTGATTTGCATTGGCTGATGTATAACTTTGTGTTTTCTGTGAAGCTGGAGATTGCTACCTGTATGCATAAGCTATGTAACAATCATCATGCTTAAGTTTCTATATTTGGTAAGTGGTGTATTTTCCCAGATTTATTTACTATTTGGAATATATCAAGTGTCTTTTTGATGTTGTTAATGCCCAAATTGTTACGTAGAAATCTAAAATACTAAGAGGCAAGGTTAAGCATTGATAGCTTTGAGAAAAGTTCTTGTGTGAGATGGTACGTTGAATGGGCTGCTGCTGGCTGCTTTACTGTATGGACACATTCCCCTCATGTCCCCGTTTCTTATCTGATACTGGAAAATAATACTTTTCTGCTCTTTAAACTTATAGGTGGCTTCTTTTTTCTGTATGTGTGAAGTCTGAGCCGTCAAGCTAATTTCTAGATTTCATTGACTTGGTGGCTGAACTTGCTTAAAACTTTGCTGGCAAATGTCTGCTGCCTCAATACAATACAGTTGTCTAAAGCATATACTTAATTTATTCTCAGTTGTTGTTTTTAGTTTTGAAGGGATTTTATTTTCATAAGAGTAGGGCTTTTAAAAATGCACTCACATTTGAATGAATTAAAAATTCTGATAATTTAAAGTATTTTTATCATCTGTGTATCAAGCTATGACCGATCTATTCAATTCTCTCTTTCATTTCCTCTTCATTGAAGGGTAGGAGATGCCACATGGGGGGAGGAGGGAGGTTTAATTTGGAAGATATCAAAGCGAAGAAATAAGACCAGGCTTTGTCATGCTGTGTGGTGGCCTACTGTCAGTTCATGCCATCAAATGCGAATCGGCTCACCTTAGCGGGGATGGGGTTTTCCCAAGCAAAGCTTGCATTTTAAAGATACCTGCAAGATGGAGGAGGTTTTCTAGCACAAACAGGTACCGAACGTAGAGGAAGGGAGATTGATAATATGATCCCGATAAAATCCAAGTTCTGGAAAGCAGCTGGCTCCTGAGGTTCCCAGGATCATGCAGTGACAGCCTGTCTTCTTCTGTTGACCTGCCTGGATGATACTGGAAGAACAGTGGTTTCTACTTAGCCTTTTTAGCTGCATCAGCAATGGATAAACCTTCATGTCCTTCTTTCCAAACTGTTGCTTTCGTGAAATGATACTGCAGCTCTGTTCTGATTTTTAGGAGCGCATTTCTCTTCGGGAGGTCCCAGTGAGCTGCAGATAGAGTAGTTTCCACCTCCTGCAGCCTGCTGAGCCTGCCAGGAGGAAAGGCTGCTGGCTGTGTAAGAACTCCACATTTCATACTTTGTTCAGGGCGTTCTTTTTTCTTAATCTTTCAAATGAATGCATGAATGATGCTAAAATGGGGAAAATGTGTCATTCCTCAGTGTGAAGGCTTCTTTTTTCCCCTGACTCTGTCCTCAGAGTTGCCCTGTTTCTCATATTACTGCTGCAGTTCTGTAAATCCCGTAGTGAATGTTTATCAAACAACTCCTCGACAGTAATTTAAGGATAAACATTTTAAAATCCGTCCTATTACTGTTCTTCAGTCTGAGTGAAAATATTTGCTTGATAAATTTTCATTTTTTGAGCAGGATCAAATCCATGAAATACTATTTTACATGAATTACTAAATACAATATTTAAAGAGATCTTTAAGGACTGGCTTGCCTAGCTTGATAGAAACATAAATATTCCTACCACTCAAGACAAGAAAATTCCCTGGATGGTATATTCGTCAAAAATGTGAATCAGAACAAGCTGTCAGTGACCGTAGTGTAAGTTAGAACTGAATGACAGTGACTTTTTTGCAGACTAATAATGCACAGAACTTCCTACTATAAGTTGTTACTCATTATTTAAATTGCTTGCACGAGGCATTACAAAAGCAAGCTTACTTTTGTGGAAGATGGTATTAATAACTTTCACAAACACTGCTTTGATTTCTGTTTAAGAACAAGTTTGTGCCAAATGCCCGAATCTGGGCTTATTTTAGTTTACAGATTTACTTTATCAGCTCTTTTCCTGGCTTCCAATGCTGATGCTTCATTCTCTCTGAGGACGGTCTGCAGCGGCCACTGTTAGTCATGCTGTAGATATATGGATATAAGCACTGCGGTATCTTAGAGAAAGGCAAATTAAAAACCCCTGTAGTATTCTTTGAAGGCTACTTACCTTTTCTTTTTACTTCATTACTTTTTAAAATTTAAGATTAAAAATGAAGTGTAATTTAAGCCTATCTTGCTACTTACAACAAACTTATTTTTTAACTGGGAAACTTCAAGCAATTGGTAAGCTTTTAAAAACATTTTTCCAAATAAGTTTTCAGTTTGGTGGGCAAAGAAGGTTCCTTAAACTAAATCAGCTTTGGCGTATATTTCAGCATATTTTGGAGATGAAGTCAGACCTCAAGTCTTGTTGTGGCAGTGGAATACAATATTGGAGAGAAGTTCAGAGAATGGTTTGGGAGGTTTCATGGTTTAAAGGCCATCTAGTCCAACTGCCATGCAGTGAGCAGGGACATCTGCAATTAGACCAGGTTGCTCAGAGCCCTGTCCAACCTTACCTGGAATGTTTCCAAGGATGGGGCATCTACCACCTCTCTGGGCGATCTGGGCCAGTGTTTCACCATCCTCATTGTAAAAAATGTCTTTCTTATATCTAGTCTAAATCTTTTAGATTAAAACCATCACCCTTGCCCTACTGCAACAGGCCCTGCTAAAAAGATGGTCCCCATCTTTCTTGGAGGTCCCCTTTAGGTATTGAAAGGTTACAGTAATGTCTCCCTAGAGCCTTCTCTTCCCCATGCTGAACAATTCCAACTCTTGCCGACTTTCCTCATAGGACAGGGTTTCCAGCCCTCTGATCATTTTTGTGGCCCTCCTCTGCACCTGCTCCAACAGGTCCATGTCTTTCTTCTGCTGAGGACTCCAGAGCTGGACACAGTACTCAGGTAGGGTCCCACCAAAGCAGAATAAAGGGGCAGAATCACCTCCATCGACCTGCTGGCCACACTGCTTTTCCTGCAGCCCAGGATACAGTCGGCCTTCTGGGCTGCAAGTGCACATTGCAGGCTCACATCCAGCTTTTCAACTGCCAGTATCCCCGAGTCCTTCTCTGTAGGGTTGCTCTCAATCCCATCATCCCCCAGCCTCTCTTAATATCAGGGGTTGCCCCAGTTGCAGGACCTTGCACCTCTGAGGTTCACATGGGCCCACTTGTCAAGCTTGTCCAGATCAGGCAGGTGCCTGTGGCACTCGGAGACCACTATTCCATGGTCGGAATGTATGAGGTATGGATTGTGAAACAGGTGTTCTGACCCATTAAGCAGAAGGCAGCGTAAATACCTAAGTAGGGCACAGAGAATTGAGCTTTGCAACCTGCAGTGATTGGTAATTCCGTGTATGGTAGTTACACAGCGTTGCCAAACATATGTCCTAACCAGTGGTTTCATTAGTTTCATAACTGAAAATACATTGTCCTTCCAGCTTCTTCTAGAAAGACTGTGTTAACGTTGTCTTGTAATATGTGGCTTTTTCTACAGAGGGGGTGAAATGCATTTGCAATCAGCTTTCATTAACTACAAAAATTGATGCTGAGCATCCTGAACTAAGGAATTACGTGAGAAGTCAAGGCTGGTGGAACGGAGACTCAGACTTCAATTTTTCTGAAGTGTTCTCTCTCGCTGATGACCATTTAGCCTGCTGTTCTGGCAGGGAGAGCCTAGAAAAACAAGGTGGTAAGTGCTGAACCATCATCCTGTGAGTGCAGCACAACTTTTAGTCACTACTGCCTCCTTTCAGGCATTCAGTGCAGAACTACCTGTGACTGAGAGTACCTCCACTTATAAACCACGTGGAAAGGCAGACCAGAATTGAAGACTAAACTTGCACAATTTAGGATGAAGCCCTTAATATACCCCTCAAGTTTAAGGTTTTAAAACAGGATTGCAATTATAAAATAACTTTATTCACTGTTGTTCTGACGTGCATGATGCGCTACTACGTTCGAGCTTTGGTGTAATTATTAGTGGTCCTACCTAATACTAAAATTATAGTATTAAAAAAAGAGAAAGGCCTCGGGTATGAAAGTTTGAGCTCATGAGATTCTACAGTTTGGGAGGTTTGCTTAGGTTTTTGGGGAAGAAATTGTTTAAAGAGCAGCAATGCTGGTCAGTTTTAAACTGAAGTCCCTTTTTCATTGTTGAGCAGAACAAAGTTACTAGAGCAGACAATGTGCCAATTCCCATCAGTCAAAGGATGGGCTTATTCAAGACAAAGATTTATTAATGACTTCAGTTCACTACAGGTGGCCAAAATAGCTTTGAACTGACCAGCCTGCAGCAGCACATGGCTGACACATATCTGCTCTTTCATGCGTGAAAAATGGTACAAATTATCTTTTTATAAAAACTCCTTTACTACAGATGTGAATTTACTTGATCGCTAGCATTTTCACACGTTGGCAAACGTGAAGAAGAGTGTAGAGGTATTTATTGCCATGCAGAGTTCCTGCTAAAGGCTGCAGAATTACACGGAGCATGGTTTGCATCTGAGAGGCCAGTACAGTGATTCTAAAGAGCCACAGGTAAAAGGTCTTAATAAAGCCTGAGGGGCCCAACAGATAGATGGCTACGGCTGCAAATCTTGCACGCTTCTGGGTTATTCCATGTCTCCTGGTGTATTGAGGCACCTGTGCATGGAAGGGTGAGTCAGTGCAGGGTTTGAGAAGTTGCTGGGGAAAGCCTACCTGCCAAAGGCATGATGCAGGAAAATACGGAGGTGCCATGAGGAGAAAGCTGTGATAAGACACAGGCAGGAAACAAGAGTGAGAACAGGGGATTCCTATAGATAGTGATTGGGAGAAAAAGCTCAGTGTCCAGATCTGCTGGTATAACACCCTGTGAATGAGAAATGATGTTTCAGAATTTTGACTGAGAGTTAACAAAAATAGGTAAGTGCTCCCACTCTGCCTGGGCTTGGGTAGAGGTAGCTTCTTAGAGGAAAGCTAGTGTTTTATGTAAGTAGTCTGTTCATAGTGATTGCTAAAACAATATTGCAGACATCGTGACCTTCTTCCTGAAAAACAACTTTTTAATGGCATTTCTCCCTACCTAGCAATTGTAACGCCTAATTAATGCTTCTTACTGTTCTCTTTTACTGTCTAGTCAAGTTCATTCTGGGTTTACATTGTTTAAATACAAACTGTTAACTGGGATTTCTGGCATGCCCATGTCAAGTGTCACCAGTCATAATTGGCCAAAGCCCATTCAGGCTAAAATCCTTACTTAGGGTCCAAGCCATTGAACACTCAGGTATTTTTCCCCCCCTCTCCTTCATATAGGTGACGTTTCTGCACAAGCTATGATTGATGTTCTGCGTGACAAGGATAGCGGTGTCTGTGTGGACTCTGAATCTTTCCTTACGACAGCTAGCATAGTGTCTGTTCTGCCTCAGGACCCTAGTTTCCCCTGTGTTCATTACTTCACTGGCACGCCAGACCCTTCCAGGTA
Organism: Ceryle rudis; assembly: GCA_033439905.1. NCBI lineage: Eukaryota > Metazoa > Chordata > Aves > Coraciiformes > Cerylidae > Ceryle > Ceryle rudis. The sequence goes on along the minus strand of JAAGNO010012618.1, from coordinate 13,489 downwards.
AGCCACAGCATTGGGATTCCCTGGGTACAGAGCAGATGATGGATTAAGAGATATTAAATAAAACCTGCTACCCAAATTGGAACATTCTTCAAGAGTGTCTTCTAACCAGAAATGCAATCAGTAGTTGCTGGTGTGCAGGCTGACAGTCCAGCGATACTGAACTGCATCTTGTTACTGTAATTCTAAATGGGCAACACTGGGCTGAACGGCTGTCTGGAAATTTGCCTAAATTCAGAGTTTTTACAGTAAATGCAGTTTAGGGAGGAACTACTAGCCAGGAACTACTACTACTCCAGCATAGTTGCTTTCCAGTGGTTTCTTGTTGAGAGGATGAGGTTGTGGAGCATTTCAGTCACTTCTCTTGAACAGGTGGGTACAAAACTGAAACGAAGTGTATAATAGCAAAGAGGGGATGTGAACTATAGGTAGCCTTATATGACATCAAAACATTAACAGAGTAAAACATCTGCAACTCCCTGGTGTCCCAGGTATGTTTTTTACTGGAGGGACAATTTCACCTTGGTTTACATTATGTATTCTCTGGTTGAAAGCAGGAGAGGAGATAAGGGAACCCACAGGCCAGATCATCAAAGAACTAATGAATTATCTTGTGTTTTAAACAGAATCCACCTGGGATTCACAGAAATTAAACTAAGCCACTTGCAGTTATTCAGGAGATCTGCCACTTGCATTGAGGTAAAGAGGTTATGGGGAGAAGAAAATGGTGCCCTTGAGCAGCTGAGAGTTGTTCCTGTAAGAGTGGTAGTAAGCATGAGATTCTGCCAAGTGCTACAGAAGTAATCCATGCCAAAGAGACTTTCTACTCACTTTGCATTATGTAACTCAAACCTTCAGGGTTAAGTATTAAGTTCGAGCTTGCTTAGCAGAACTTTTCTTTGACTTGATGCAAATCCTTTGAGATAAAAAGGGCCAGTGGTTCAAATTGTTTTGGTGGGATTTTTGTCCTTTTTAAAGGTGGAGAGTCCAGCTGTAAAAAAGAAAAACGACAACAAAAAAACCTACAACTTTTTTTAGAGGCTTTTCCTTTATTTTACATTCTAATGCATTTTAAAAAGCCTTTTTTTTTAAGTGCAGCTAGTGAGTCATAACCTTAGTCAGCAAGACGTCATGACAGTGATGGAAATGGGTAGCAGCAGTGAACCTGCTGACTGTATGCAGGCAGGGGGTATTAATCATGTTTTGCGGAAGTCTTGCAATTCTGGCAGCATCTTTACTGCAGAATGCAGGGTGCTGTTGTGTTGTGTATCTGAAGGGAAGGCATTTTCTGCATTCACTTGCCAGCACCTACTCTTAGTTTCTCGGGAATTAAGATCTGGATTGCTGGGGTTTTGTCCATTTTGTCCATCTGTTTGGAGTTTAGATCTAAACTCAGTGCTGAAGTTGTTTGAGAAGTGTTGCAGTGGTGGTAGTGATGTCTGGTTTTCCTCCCCCTTGATATAAAATTCGAAAGTGCTGCTGGTTATATGACAAATCCTCCGCTATTGAGCAAGTTGTGTTATCTTCCTTGCTCTGCACAAGTGTGTGGGATTTTAATGAAAATTAAATCTCAGAGGAGAAGGAGAGATGGCAGTGTGACCAGAGGAGAGAAATGGATGTGAGGCTGAATGCTGGATTTGTTGAAAAAACCCTAAACCTTGGGAGAGGAAAATAGTGTTACATTTTTAAAAGAAGTGGCAGAGCTGGCATGATGGAGACCAAAGAAGCCTGCAGGTAAAGAGGAGTAAATAAAGTTTTAGAGTAATTGGTAAACCCAGTTCTTTTAAAGCCCATAGATTTATTTTGCTTGTGATCAGTAGAAACTCTCTAACCTAGTCCATGCCTGATGCAGATTAACTACCTGTGCAGTTCTGCGTTTGTAGTTTTTAAAATGCCCTAGTGAACGTTTCAAGTACATGTATCAAAATCTCTCATTACTGAAAGCAGTAATTCTCATTTCTTTCAGGTCTATATTTAAACCCTTTATTTTTGTTGACGATGTAAAATTAGTACCCAAAGTACAGTCTCCTTCTTTTGGCAATGATGATCCTGCTAAAAAGATACCTCGATTCCAGGAGAAACCCGATCGCAGGCATGAGTTGTACAAGGCGCATGAATGGGCCCGATCTCTCCTTGAGAATGATCAGGTAAGAGCTGTGGGACCTGGAATTAATGAATTAGATTCCAAATTCCATCATTTACTTCAAAATCACTCACTGAAAAAAACATTCTTTGGCTATTCTTAGAATCCTTGCAAGTGTAGCTTGAATAATGACACCTTCTGAAGGACAAGGTCTTCTGCGTTAGTTTATTTCATGGGTTTGGTTTTTTTGTTATCTTGAGAGTGTTGCTCTGCTCCATTACTTTTGCAAAGTGAATAGTCAACTGACAAGCTGATTAGCTCATTCAGTCCCCATTGTGTACCTAGTCTTTTAAAGGGATTCTTGAACACACGGTGCTAGTGCAATGTGGTATCGGAATGATATGAGAGGATGATGGCAGGATTGTTGTTATTTAAATATTATGAATTCATAACTGCATAGTTGGAGGTTGGGTTTTTTTCTTGAAGGAATAATAAATAGTTTTATAAGGCTCAGTTTAATGCATTTCTGTCAATTTCTAAGAATTAACTGAAAATGCCATACAAAAAGAAAGGACCCTAAGAACATAAACAGCATTCAGACTTATCTTTAGTGATTAAGGGAAACCATGATGACCTTTGCTAGTACAAAGTTTATTTACAGGCAGTTTTGGCTAGATGTGGGGTTTAATCCGTTTGAATGGTTCAATTAAAAATCTGTGGCCCCTGTGGGAACAGTGACTGCAGCTAGCTCCCATAGCACTGGGCAAGATGCTGATTTAGGGAAGATGTAGAAAAGGCACACTAGCATCTTGTGCACTCGTCCCTATTAAAGTCCTGTGATGTGACATCAAAAGTTGTGGTAGAAGAGGATTTGTAGCTTTTAGTCAAGCTTCATGCTGCAAAATCTGCCTACCTTAGTTTAGATACTCTACTCTTTCTGCACTAATGCTGGTGTAAAGCTCAGAACCGTCAGTCAATATAAATGCCTTTTTTTCTGGAATTCAATTTTGAAATCTGTAGGCAAAACAAACAGCACTTCCCTAATAAAAAAAAACCCTAAAATAAAGGGGGGTGGGGTGGGATAGGTGGGAAATAGACTTAAATTACATCTGGATAAAAACAAAATGACACCACCTTCAGGAGGGTATTTCCTGCGAAGAACAGTAAGTCAGAATGACACACAAAGCCTTCCTGGCATCTGACATTTTAATGCTGTTACCTTACACATCTTTTCAGATCTAATAATCATCTTGCAGCTGATGATCTGAGGGAATCCCATGTCCATACCATGATCTGTGCAATCCTCAGGGCTTCTAGTCCTCTCATGTAGTTCTGTTTGTGGGTTTACAGGCTTAAAAAGTTGCTCTACCTCTTTATCACGTGTACAAGCCTTACATAGCATTTTCCTCTATCCAACTTCCTTCTCTGCTTTAAACTTAGCTACTCCTTCTTGGTTAATTTCTTAATGCATGACGTGTCTGGTGCTGTTCCTTCTAGCATTTGAGCATCCAAAAAACTATTAATAGAAATAGTTTGGGCTTTCTCATTTTTTAAAAAAAGTTGAAAATATCTTCATAACAGAACAGTAAAATGCTTTAACAAGCCTCGTTGTTGGTTAGTTGAGTTTGGTTGTTTTATGCTTGTAGGATAAAGGCCAGAAACTGATGAGGATTATGTTAGACCTTGAAAAACAAGGCTTAGAAGCAATGGAAGATATCCTTACTCGTACAGAGATTCTGGATCCTGCTGAAGTAGTGGATCTTTTCTATGACTGTGTTGACACAGAACTAAAGTTCTTCAAATAAAGTAAGCAAACACTTAAGTTCTTTAGATACTGAGTTTCTGGTACCATGTATCAGTGAATGTGAAATGTTGGATCTGATTCTGATCCTTCTCCTCTTTTATGCAAAGCTAAGAGTGTTTAGAATTGAGACCAAAGCCACCTTGCCACCTTACTTGTATCTGCTTGGATTGTCTCCAAAGTCCCTTTTCCCTATGCTATATTGCAGGCATTTTTTATCTTTTATCATCAATTTCACTCTTGCTTGAAATGGATTTTAAATAAATTTTCTCTCATTGCAGCTACAGTGGCTATTGTCAGCCTCTTCACTGGAAGACTGCAAAGCTTTTCGGGCCTTGAAAGAAAGTCTTCACAGTTGTGAATTTGCAGGAAAAACATTTCTAGAGGAAAAAAATGTTACTTGCTAGCTGTATCCGGTTAACAAATTGCTTTCCTTTGTCCAATCTTGTGGTGTTCCTGTTTGTGTATGTATATAGTGAAAGGAGAAAGTCACTGACTGGTCCCATTACTGTGTGCATGCTGGCTAATTTAGTACAGAATGTTTAAATATGTATGTTGGGCAACCAATTAAAGCAAAGATTAACTTCATCAGGCTAACTGCCATATTGTCATTTAAAGCAATCTGGTTTTTCCTCTGTTGCTCAGGACTAGGCTTGCAGCAAAGCTGACTTGCATTTTTATCTTCTTGCTGATTCATGCAAAGAATGGTAGAGTTGAAATCCCACTTTGAGGGGGCAGGAAGGTAAGTCTTGGTTCTCTGTCTTGCTGTCTTGGCCTCATATGGGCGTATCTGGTTACAGTAACTCGGCATCTAACACCATACCTGTACAAATTATTAGGATTAGGTCCCCCTAGTTGTTTTGCCTTCACCTGCACCCAGCTTAGGGAAGCTTGTGTTTGTAATGCACCTGGCTGCTGCTGTGGGACCGAGTACTAAAACACAGCCTGTGTTGCCCAAGATACCTGTATGTGTAACCTGTTGGCTCTTAAGGAGGTATCATATTTATATACATGCTACAAATTTGGAATTCTTTTGAGGGAACAGATGCTGGACATTGATCAGTACCTGACTATTCTCCATCCTTCTGCCTTTGCACTGCTGAACAGTTCCTGGTAATCTCTGTGGTGAGCGTATGTGGCTGATAAATCCATCAAGAACCAGTGAATTACTGGTGGGTGTGGCAATCCAAGTGGTTAGGCTTAGAAATGGCTGTCTTAGGCTTCCTGATATTAAGTGCAGTTCTGCAGCATACTTCCTTTCCTCCATAGTCTTACAGACACAACTGCTTTTCATGTATTTTCTTCCTGTAGAAGTGAGATAGGGCAAACACTTTCAGAATTAAACCAGTAAACACTGCTTCCTGTGTCATGAGAAGGTGGCTGGGCTTTTTTTCTATTGTTTTTGGTTTGTTGGGTTTTTTTATCATTGTTTTTTTGTTGTTGTTGGTTGGGGTTTTTTTCGTTGTTTTTGGTTTTGTGTTTTTTTTAACAGGAGGTTCAGACAAGAAGTCCATGTCTTTAATAAGTGGAAGTTAGCATATGGAGTTAAAATCATCCACTGTTCAAGGAAGGGGATGGTGAAAAAACATGCACTTTGATATTGAGGAACTATAAGCTCCCATAATGTTTCCATTCACAATACACTCCTTCCACACTCTCTATTACAGGAACAGCTCCTGTGCCTAAGTATCCTGAAAATGGAGAAAAGGGAAGGAGAAAACCAGGCAAGTAAACCCTAAAACTTAGCTTCTGTCTACCTAGCCAGAACAGGGACTGCAAGGAGCACGCTTCATTTCAGAGGGTACTGGGCCAGATGGAGCCAGCTTGAAAGACCAGTATGCTTTTTAGAGGGATTTCCTACAAAATCCACTTTTGGAATGAAAGGATACTTTCAGTGAGAACACTCCTAATCCGAGTACCCTTAACACACACCATGCTGAACTTGAGAGCTGCTTCTTAAAACTGTTGCTTGTTGAACACTTTGCATCCTCCTTGGACTAGCTGGATGGATATTTGTGAACAAGGGCTGAAATTAGGCTATACCACTCCACACAGCTCTTTTGTGGAGCTTGGATCTCTAACCTTTCACAGCTGGGAGGGAGGCAAAAAGAAAGAGGGTCTTGCTGCTAAAAACCTGATATATCTTACTTGCCTGCCTCTTAAATAAAAGAATAAACCCACATTTGCAATGATCTTGTGGGAAATTATGTCCTTATTTGGAACTGCTTATATAACAGAACTAATAAATTGTTTTGAGCACAGTGATCCAGGTAGTAATTTTCTAATTGGATTGTTGCTTTTGCTTTAGCGGTGTAGTGCATTTTAAAAAAAAATACTGTGCTACCACAACATCCTTGAGTGCAATCACTAGTCCTACAAGTTTGAGAAACCAGAGCATCCCCATGGCCCCAAGTTTTAAAACTTCCAGTGGTTTTGAGCTTACCTGTGGCTCAGTGGAAGGACACAGTGGTGGGACCAGCTGTGACTGAGTCACAGGCAGTGTAACTTTCTGCATCTCCAGGTAATAGCAACTTCAGAAGCTTCAATGGATCTTGAACAACAGTCTGGTCTATGTGGAAATAACATTTCACCAATGATTGCAAATATGCACAGGCTTTCTAATTTAAACCCTGAAAGGTGGTGTTTGCTTCTAAAATACCCCTTTTCATAATAAAAACAGGAGTAACAATTTTTCTCCTTTAAGTATTTTCTGGTAGGTAGTCCACTTTTAAAATAAGTGCAAAAGTACTTACTACAGAGCAGTACAGAAGTTCCAGAACCAATGAGAACCAACAGTAAGTCACCTTTAATAGTGCTGTAACAAAATATTCTTCAAGGCAGTATTAACCTTTTGCAGTTGTTTGAGCAGCAATGTGTATACTGACCGCTGCTTATTACTACATTCATGCATATTTTATCAAGTAACTATAATAGTGACAGTAAGTATTCATCAAAGCATCACTAATTTTTTTTCTTTTCACATGATGTACAGCAAGCTATCCTAATAGGCTAGAAAATTACTAATGCTGCTTTAAGAGTCCTACAGGTGACCTAGAAGTCCTACTTCTTCCCCTTACACCATCTCCACACCATGAACATGCATGTGTGGGATTTTGAGTTACAGCCTGACTGAGCTGCTGCAAGAACTGAGAAAAGCAGAGATAGGTAAAGAGGCGGTGTCTTTTCCAAATACTGTTCCAAATTGTGTTCAAAGGCATAACCATGGAGAAGGATCTTCACCTGTGCTTTATAATGTTATTACAGCTGCAGCTAGGAGGAATTTCTGGAATTATGTAAATAAATGCCAGAGTTGTAAATAGCCTGGCCATTAGAACCAGGCTCACCCTGGAACAGCAGTGCCCTTTTTCAAGCTGGTGAATCATAGAAGCATTTATGTTGGAAAAGACCTTTAACATCATTAAGTGCAACTGCTAATGCAGCACTACCAAGCCACCTCTAGACCATGTCCCTAAGCGCCACATTTAGCTGTCTTTTAAATCCCTACAGGGATGGTAACTCCATCACTTCTCGGGGCAGCCTGTTCCAATACTTGCCAACCCTTTCTGTGAAGAAAGTTTTCCTAATATCCAACCCCAAGTTCCCCTGGTGTAACATCAGGCCATTTCCTCTTGTCCTATCACTTTAGAGATCAACTCCCACTTCACTACAACCTCCTTTCAGGTAGCTGTAGAGAGCAACAAGGTCTCTGCTCAGCTTTTTTTTTTTTTTCCTCCAGGCTAATCAACCGTAGTTCCTTCACCCCTTCCTCATCAGACTTGTGCTCTAGAGCCTTCACTTTGTCGCCTTTCTTTGGACATGCTCTAGCACATCAATGTCCTTCGTGTAGTGCAGGGCCCAAAACTGACCACTACTTGAGGTGGGGCCTCACCACTGCCAAGTACAGTGGTATAATCCCTTCCCAGTACTGCTGACCACACTATTTCTGGTACAAGTCAGGATTCCATTGGCCTTCTTGGCCACCCAGGCATACGTTCAAACATCTGTCAAAACAGCAACCCATGGATCTTTTCTGCTCAGCAGCCTTCCAGATACTCTTTCCCAACCTTGTAGTTTTGGACAGGGTTGTTGCAACCCAAGCATAGGACCCCAGGAGAGCTCTAAGAAGGGGTATCAAAGAGTGGTTGGGGGTAGAAGGCACCTCAGCAAAGTCCTCTGGTCCAACCCCCCTGCTCAAGCAGGGCCACCTAGAGGCAACTGCCCAGGACCATGTCTAGACTATTTTTAGTATCTTTAAGGAGTGAGACTCCACAGTGTCCCTGGGCAACTTGTGCCAGTGCTTGGTCACACCCACAGCCAAAAAGTGTTGCCTGATGTTCAGACAGAGCCTCCCGAGTTTCATTTTTGTGCCTGTTGACTCTTGTCCTGTCACTGGGTACCACTGAAAAAAAAAAACCTGGCTTCAGATACTTATACACATTTATAAGATCCCCTCTGAGACCTCCAGGTTGAACAGTCCCAGCCCTCTCAGCTCTTCCTCATGGGACAGATGCTCCAGCCACTTCATCTAAGTGGACATTTGTTGGACTCTCTCCAGCACATTCATAACTTTCTTATATTGGGGAGCCCTGTACTGGGCCCAGCACTCCAGGTGTAGCCTTACCAGTGCTGAGCTGAGGGAAAAGATTATCTCCCTCTAACTGCTGGCAACACTCTTTGTAATGCAGGGAAATACACAAGAATAAGGGTAATTCTTGTGGGAAATAGACATCTTATGACCATTATGAACAGCTGTGATGCCAAGGCCTTACCCCAGGGAGCATGCTAAAAGCAGAAGCTCAAGTCTTGTGCTAGGATGCTACATTTTTCAACCAGCTCTGTTCAAAGAACAACCACTCTGGGGACTGCTTGTTCCTTGTGGTGTATTTTGGACAATGAATCCTCACTGCTGCTGTGGGTGATTAATAATATCTCTGGTTGCCTGTTTAAAATGTAGGTGTTGGATCTCTCATCCAGAGGCTTCCCGACTGCTGGGTAAAGACAGTCTGTCACACAAACAGGGCACTTGCTATATATTCACACATGCCACGGGGAAGTTTTGCTTACAGTAGAACAACTTTCCTTTTCTCCAGTTTGGAAAAGTTCTGTTGTCTTGATTATCAAGTCCATGACCGCCCTACCCAGCTGGGCTTCTTCGGATGCTATCCTGTAAGGATCTGTAATCAATGGGAGGTAGGCTCAACAGCAGCCACAGCTCCTTGTCATCCCTTTCCTCTTCATGCTTGATGAGAAAAGGAGTGTGGGCCCATCTGTTCATGAAAGTGACATTCTGCTGCCATCTGAGGACAGGCACAATAGAAGTGAAAAAGCATACAGAGACCAAAGGTAGCTTGTTAGTTTCTGATAGTTAATTGGAAAGATGTCTGAATAATAACTGGAATTTCCAAAATACTTAAAAATGGTGATGGAAGGGGAAAAATTTAGTTCAACCTAAAGGCATGTAATGCAAAAAGTATTCTAAGGTAACATCAGTCAGCACGATAAGAGCGAGAACTGTTTCAACACTACAAAGAATTTAAATGTTGTGCTGCTTTGCTTAAAAAATTTCCACCTATATACAATAATTTAAAAGCTTGTACTGTCATTCTAGTAGTATGTAGGCCAGTTCAAAAAGTATCATTTACGTTGCTTTTCCAGTTTATGGGAGTGTTAACATTGCAGCACTTGCAATTCAAACATAATCTCTGTCACTGTAATGGGGACCCCTTCTGTTTCACGTGTAGTATCTTGATGTTCTCTTTTAATACCAATCCAGAAAGCTTCAGAAGGCTCTTCTCATCTCACATGTGTTCTTAATGGAGGATTTCTAGAGGTATCTGTAAGTAGATAGGACAGGTTTAATCAGAGGAAACAGATACATTTTTGGATATGTATTTTTTGGATGCAGTTCAACAGCAGAGATGCTACATTTATTTCTTGCCCTTGAACTGATATATATGTATATATTGCTCATGCCCTGTAGCTCTTCAGTAAAAAGTCTTTGACCAGGTCATATAGCAGATGATTTAGACTGACTGAGGCTGCTATTCGATCTAATAATACAGCAAAGACTGAGTTTTAATAGAAAGCAGAATATGGGTGTGAGATCTTTTGGCACCTTCAGCTACCAATTTTTAAAGCTGGATGGCTGAACTTCTGCTCCTCTAACCTGATGTGATTGATACTACATGTATCAGTGACCTGATACCAAGTTTCTATGTTAACGGCAGGGGGAGGAGAAGCAAGGTTGAGTCATTCATTACTTTCCTGACAAGGTTCAGGTACTAAGTCCCTTTGTTATTCAGGTGTGTAAACCACCATGCATAGGATTTAAACCAAAACACATGATGGAAGACATGGATTAAGTTACTTGACTTCTGAGATTTCACAAGTTCAGAAACAAAAAGCCCAACTCGGTAGCTAAGTCCGTTCATGTGACATCGTTGTTTTTAACATCAAGGGCTCTGCAGATTCAACATTCTAGAGCACACAGGCTACATCTGAAGCCACGGCATTTTATTTTTAGCTACTAAGACTTCACTATGTCACTGTTACTACTGTAAGAAATCCCATTCCTCTCTGTGCCTATGCTAGCAGCCCAGTTCTTCATGTTAATGCTGGTTTCTCTTCTTCATTTTCACTCCCTGTTTTTAATCCTATCAGATAATTACCAGACCTTTTAATGTGTACACACTTACCTCTAGCTATCTTGCTGGGATATATTTTCTGAAATGGCTTGAATTCATCAGGTGGGGGGAAGTCTTCCACAGAATGGAAAGTAAATTTAGATTCAAAGTCATCTGGGAAGTTTCAGGGAAGTAAACATTAGGCATTGTTAGAGACATACTTAAAATAAAAAAAAATAGCCACAAGTAATCCCAATTAAAAATGCTGACTTGTTTTCCTGTGGAATTGGTAGTGGCTCATTCCATATAAACAAGCATGATGAGTACTTCTGAGCGCCACCCAAGTTTTCTGGCTTAATTGCAAACACTGCCTGCTACTAACTGAAGTTAAACTTCTGGCTGCTGTTCTGATTTTCTGCACTGATGATACTGTGGTAATAGAGGCATTCCCAAGCGGTTTTCAAGCTACAAGCAAGAATGAATGGCTAATTTATCAGACCACAAAAGCCATTCTTAGTGGTCTTTACAGGGTTGAAGCTACTCAATGCCCATGAACTGGTCTTTAGAACAGTACTATAAGCACACTACAGCAACTTTTCACAATCTTAAAAAAATTTGCAGGTGGTGTACGCTTTTCTTGTCTACTGAATTATCCAAAACCTTTGTGAAAAAGCCTTTTCTCTCATTGTATGAAGTTGTATAAAATGTTTCTCATGGGTCTCATTACACTACCCTATTGTTACCATGAGAAAGTCTCAAATGAGCTTTTGAGGTCTGAGACGCCCAGAGGCTTCCGTACTAAACTCACCATTGAAGGCTAAGAGATCTAATTTAGATGCTATTACCAGTGATGTGCAGATTTCCATTTTTAAGTGGCAGGTAGGGGTCATGAGCTGTAGCCCAGGCTGAGACTCCAGACTTGCTGGTAAGTTCAGTTGTTGGTGATCTTGCTGGTGGTTGTGGAGGTGTGACCAGCTTCCCAGCACCGATTCCTTAAAGAGAAGCAGCAGACCAGTACATAAACATCATCGTGACTTAAAGGTAAGCTTTGCTGAAAAGTGGAGGGAGTGTAGGAGGGGCAAACATCCAGCTGCTGTCTGTCAAGCCTGACCATGGATTTATAGCATTAAGGATTAAGTTTAAGTCACTGCTGGAGCTGGCTAGGGCTTGCTATTTCTAGTTATAGGGAAAGTCTGACATTCTGAAGTATGGTTTTGTTCCAGCCTGGATAGGGAGACAATCCTCCTTTCACAAGAACAACTTCTTTAAGAGGGGAAAAAAAAAACCCCAAACAAACCAAAAAAACCCAACAACCCCCCCCCAAAAAACCCAACCCAAAACAAAAAAAAACCCCCCAACCCACAACCCAACAACAAAAACCCATGCTAGATGGTATTTCTAAGAGAAAATTTCCTGAGATTTTGGCAGCTGTGCAGTGGAATTACCATTATTCTTGTGCATTTCACTGAGGGAGGGCAAGAGCCTTCAAAGTTTACATCTTCTGTCAGACCTACCACCTTGGAGCCCAAGGCCACCAAGTTAGCAGCCTCTCAAAACTGCTTCTCCCCCCAGACACCCAAGAGAAAGGCAGGCCCTTTTTATGCAAAACTCCAAAGTTGAGCCATCATGAGAAACGGACACCTCAATAAAATAAGAGTTCATCAGACTGTTCCAGAGCAGCGTTAATCACTGTCATGAAGCACCTGATCTGCTGTACTTAACACAGCCTTTCCCATGGCTGTCAAAGGGAAACACTAATCTTTCTCTTTGACATGTGGCTGCTAAAATACAAGGTACAGAACATTCTTTTCAGATGTTCCTTATTAAGTAGGTGTCTCCATTTCTCAAACCCACACACACCTAGGCTTTTTTTTTTTTTTTTTTTTTTTTATTATCTTCATTATATCAGAGAAGTCTGATAAAAGGTCCTTCCACCATCTGCTCAAGGATACACTAGCTAATATTCCCACTTCCCAGCTAGTCAGAGAAGCCCTTGGTCCTACCACCTTGATCACCGGAGGCACTGGCTGCTCCTCTTTGTTGAAAAGCAGAGGGTGGCAGCTCAGCTGTGGCTGTAGCTGCCCCATCTTTGTGTTACTTGCACCTCTAAATGTTTCCCAGCCACTGACAATATTGCTCCAGACTGCACAGGTGAAGCAGTAAAGTGATGTCAGGGGTAGGCTGGCACTTGAGCAACTGCATATCTGTCAGACAGGGTGGTGTACACTCTACTGCCCTACCTCAGACTGTCAGGAGGCCACTCCTGAGCTCGGTCATTGCACCGCTGGAGACACACCAATACCAACAAATAGGCAAGAAAAAGCCCAGCGGTCCCAAGGCGTTGCTTTCACTGATCAGCACATCGTTTCCAAGAATCACAGATTAAACTGCATGGCATCCGAGCTCAGCAGTAAGGACAGACAGACATATCTTGCATGCCCGTGACTCGCCGTGCAACATGCAGGTAGCTGGACCCTGCTCTGAGTGCTCTTCAACCCCACTCCTCCAAGCTCTCCAAGCAGCAGTGCACTGTCCCCTGCTAACCACAGTGAGAAAAGAGCCTCCCTTCACAGAAGGAGCCGCTCTCACCTGCACCTCGGCCGGGTCTCTTCCTCCTGGTCTCCACCAACGCGGGGGGCTGAAGGATGTCGGGGGTGGGAGGAAGCGGCAGCGACTGGATGTTGCTTGGCTTGTGGAGCTGTGACAGCAGGTGGGGAGACTTGGGGGGCAGCGGAGGGGGGACGTCAGCGCCGCTGAGAGCACTGTTAAAGGCTGGGGGGGGCGGGAAGGAGGGCCTGCTGGAGGTCAGGGAGTGCGAGGGTGGCGGAGGCGGGGGTGGGGGGGGGAGCTGTGGGGGGTCGCGCGATGGGGTTGGGGGTCGCGTGGTGGTGTGGGGGGTCCGGGGGGTGGTTTGGGGGTCTCGGGAGGGCTCTGGGGGTCCCGGCGGGTTCGGGGCCCTTTCCCTTGCATGTGAGCAGTTTTCTG